>LPNX010926787.1:117187-152563 GCA_001517045.1 Pseudotsuga menziesii
GCAGTCATGATGATGATGATATAGCTTGGTGATGATCCAGAGATGAATACTTGGGTTGATGATCAGTGTCAAGAGAATACCTTCCTAGTTAAGAGGGAGTGTTGATGTGATTGTAACTCTTGTATATATTATATTTTGTTTCATTGTACCTCGATGTTCCTATCAGGAGAATCATTAATATAATAAAGTCATGTAAGGTCATAGAGGTTAACCCTTCCTTCTAATTTGGGGCAATAGCCCCCACAGTTGAGGGGTACTAGAGTTATTAGACTCTCCTAGTGGTGTCGGCCCTGGTAAGTAATTGTCAAGTGGAAAACTAGTATAAATAGAGAGTGAGACTCTTTATTTGAAACACGCACACTCACTCAACTATATCACACGAGTGAGAGAATAGGAGCTCGCACAAGTGAGAGAGAGAACAGCTTTCAGAGATCATCTTTGTGTTTTTGGGTTTTACTTTTGTTATTGGTGCTCATTCTATATCTGAGGAAGTTGTGTGGTTTTCTCCTTTATGGTTTCCCCGAGGAAAAATATTTGTGTCTCTTGTCTCTTGTGATTATTGTTGTGCATGTTATTCTCTTAGATAAGATCCTAGATCATATTGCCTAAATGATAAAAATATAACATAGGATGGAATATGTAATCTCTGTAATTCTTGGTAAAATTTATCTATCTCCATATTAGACTCCAATAGGGAACTTTGAGTGCTTCTCAAAGAATATTGGGTGGTCAGTAACTCATCATTGAGCTTTCAAATCTCTCAATCATCCTTCAAGGATGATCCATGCAACATATGAACAAGCTCATACAAGTGATCTCTATCTGAAATCATCTATGAAAAATTACCTTGGATTGCATACATTTCTCTTTGGATCATCTCCATGGCTTCAAGGAAATATGCATCTTCCAATGAAGTACCTCTCCAAGATAAATCGCATACTAAAGCATGAGTGTAATGGAGAATGTGTAAGGATTTCTTGATCTTATTTTGATCCAATTCTAATGGCCCTAATAGGTAGGAAGGCTCATTAGAGTGAACCTCCTCCTCATTATCTACAAAATCAACCTCATTAATCTCAAGAGGTGAAGTGGAAGTCGATCCTGGGTATTTTTCTTCAGCTTTAAGATCTCTATTATCAAAGGAATATATACTTGCAACAATATCCTAAATAGGAATATATATGTCACCAACATAGATCATGAACATTCATCAGTAGATGCTCTACTATTCATGTCTAGAATTTCTAGATATTCTTTTGCATGACCTTCTTATTTACTTCCAACATCATGAAATGAATTTCACTCCCCTTCATATATGTGTGCTTCCTTTGCTTCATGGATTCCACAAAAAATATGATTTCTACCCTCTTCATGGTCCTCCAAAGGTGGATCATCTTATTCATCCACTGTAGATTTAGTTGGCTCATGGATCCTTTCAGTGACTCTGGATGGATGAAGGTGCACATCCATATCCTCTTCATATCATTTGGATCCAAGTCGCAACCATCTAGTTCCCTCACTCTTGCACACATCCACCATATGTATAATACTTTCCATTATTGTCTTGTAGTATGGGTATTTGAACAACTTTTGGTATCTCAAGAGAACATTACTCTTATAAATAAAAGTGCTTCAAAATTCCATCACTCAGTCCCCAATAATCTGCAAGGTAAATTAATAGTTCCCTTGCCCTCCCTCTACAAGAGAACCCATCATGAATAGGTATTGGCCTCATGAATTCATCATATGCTGAAACATAGAATCCATCATCATCCATGTATGTGAAATGAGATTAAGTACTTCATGTTGGTTCTTCATCTATGGAATTGTAATCTTCTTCATGCAGTTCATAGTCAGCCTATTCAACTGTGACAGGTACCAATCGCATGGCTACAACTTTGAACTTGAAAAAATACTTTCCAAAGGAGTAGAGGAAAGTTCTATGACACCACTTATAATATTACCAAATCATATATTAGTAAATATCAACTCTAATACAAAGACTCAATCAGAAAGACTCAAAACTAGGTGCTACAAATGGACTGGGACTGACTAGTTTTGGTCAAACAAATGTTGGATTCTTGTCAAGTTCATTAAGACTCAGGAAATAGTTATGAAAATTGGTCATGAAATTTCTGCAAATTAATATCTAAGGAACATCAGATCATAATTCATTAAAAGGATTTTACATAGTCTTAATTTTCCCTTGCAGAAAGCACTGGGACCATTTAGGTTTCGAGCATCAATGAGGCTGAAGTCTACTTCCAGGATCCTAGGTGTTATAGCGGATTTCACCACACTAGGTGAATCACACATTGTATGGCCTTCCCTTGTCCCGCTGCAGACTCATTACCCCCTTTGGACCACTTNGGAACCCCAACATATGAAAAATATAGCCCTCATATTTCCTTAGGTAGAAACCATAAGTTTAGGAATGGTTTAGCACATATTAGGAGGAAAATTCTAGCTAGGATCACTCTAGGACAACTCAACTAGTCTAAATTCAAGGCCTTCCAAACGCCCTCAAAGACTATCAAATTTGAAATATGAGACATGTGAGATGATAATTATGGTATTAACTAAATCCAAGAACATAAATAACTCAAATTAATTATGCATAAGTTCATTTATTGAGAGTTTATTAAATACTAGTCAATTTCTATGCAAATCCAGGAAGGGTCTTGGAAATAACTGCAGAGAGACAAACTCCTTTATTGATAAAACTTTAGAAATTATACAAATAGTTCATAATAATACATGAAATTAATATGGTATGCCCTAATTCTTCATCATTACATCATATGCTTGACTTCTTCATAGAATGATTGAGAATATAAGAAAGAAGAAGAAGAAGAAGAAGAGGATTCTATATTTGGCTTGAACTATCTTCTTCTAAGCTTCAAAATTGATTGATTAATTCTTCGAAACCTAAAATAAAACTTAGTGAAAATGGATGAATTCCACAATCCTCTCAATAGCAGGGGCACATCTCCCATCTTGGACTAGGGGCACATCTCCTAAGTCAGAGAAGCAAAAATGCTCTCAATACAAAACACAAACTGTCAAAAGATGTGAAAGTGATGTTCTATCCTTATTTTATAGAAAAATTGTCTACAACATTTAATTTCATCTCCATTCGGTCTACTTTCCTCAACCAATGCACCCTCATGAGTGGATAGAAACCTGCTTTGCTTTCCAATCTTTTCTTTTTTATTTATGCATGTACTACTTTATCCTGCTTTTTTACTTTATCCTTCTTTTTCTGATTTATTCTTCTTTATCTTGTTTTTCCTTCTTTATTATTCTTTTCTGCATTTAGCCTACTATACCTTGCTTTTATGCTTTATACTGCTTTTCTACTTTCCTGCTGTGTTCCAACTTTTCTTGTTTTATTATGTTTCCTTTTTCTTTTTTGCTTTGGATGATTTTTCCTTTATTTCATCTTTTTCAACTTCCTTGTATTCAAACCACATTCAAACCTTATATCCTAATGTGCCTCACATGGCCCATTATCTTTATTATTTTATTTAAGATAAAATTTATTCATGGAAAATATTTTATCTAATAGTGCATCTTCAACTTTAGGACATAATGACTGCTACTATTAATTAATTTCCTTGTTTCAAAATCTAATCCCAAGCAATTATGGATTTTGCTCATAAACACAGGAAATAATTGGCTAATAGAATGTTCCATATTTCACCAAAATGGGTACATGACAGTGCCTTAGGGGGGTGTGGTCAATCAATGTCTTCCATGTGTCCCCAGTGGTTTTGGGGGAAAAACGTCCTTGGGACAAATTTATCCAGGGTTCACATTCTTAGAGTGTTATTAATATCAAATGTATATATGATAGGATATAACGATGTTTCTCTCATGTTTTTTAGCACCTTATTCCTTAGAACTCGATTATCAACCCAAGGTTTTCTACCACCGTGCTCTCTTGAAGTACCCTTGCCTTAGCTCCCGAGAACTTAGTATAACATGTGTTAACCATAGGAAATATATTGGGGCTAGTGAACCCCTGCCAAAACTTGAAATTTATTAATGATAACAATATGTAAGACTAATGTGAACATGAATATAGGATATTAGTAGGAATCAATGATAACGGTGTACCCCCAATATTTTCTTTATTTAGATTAGGTCGAAATACATGCCAAATTTACATGAGTATGGATCCGTTTGATAATTTTATAATGTTACAACCATTACGAAAGTAGATTCTTCACACATTGAACATTTGAACATCCCAAAACCAAATATTTGGTGGGTATCCTTGATACTGAATTAAATCAGTGAATAACATAGAGTGTATATGGCATGAAGTTTTTCAAATGAGACAAAGCCTCAAATATATTGGAGCATTTTTATTATATTATTTACTCCCAAATCCACAAAATCTGGGACCAAAAGCTCACACACCACCCACCAATGTCTATTACAAAAATCCAATAAGCATGAGCCACTCAGTAATAAATGGCGTTAATGACCACTAGGACCACATGTCAAGGTTACAATGAAAGTGCAGATTGTGTTGTATTACTTGCATTAAATACACCAACACTCTTTTCCACATATATACAAACATTTAAATATACTAAGATCCCCACAAAATGAATTTTGGACTCACTCCTACAACCAAAAGTTCAACTTTCCTCTTTTGCACTTACAATTCTTCTCGAGTATGTCCTGCCAATTAAACTTTACCTAATAATCATATCTATCTTGGATCCTGACATGTATTGTTCTCTTCATTGGTGTAGAGGACTACCTATTAATGGGATAGTTTCAAATAGTGATTTTGGTATGGGATTTTACGTACCTTGGTATACATTCAAACTATTTCATGAAAGAAAGAAAATACAAATTAAATGAAAGTTAAAAGCTACATATTTTAGGGGTAATTGAACAATTGCAAATTATAAGCTTCATGGCACACAAAACTATTCTTCAAAATTTATCTGTTGGATTGTCTACGATAAGGATTGAATCCTTCCCTCATGCAAAGTGTAATCAATGTAACATTGCAAAATACATAAATGGACATATTACGAGATTTTCTATTAAAAAAACTAACTGACAAAAAGTCATAATGAATATTGAATTGGAATGGATCAATTCAAATACAATGTAATAGTGTTTTTTAGTGTTTTGAATATCATACCATTTAATTTTTCCAACTATGCAAGAATGAATATGTATCTTTAACTAGATTATATGCTTTGAGGATAAGATTATATGCTTTGAGGACAAAGTATTCTTGAAAGAAAATGCAATGTAATATAAAGTATATAAATAAATATTACATAATAATAGTGAAAATAAATCAAGAGACACATATCAAGCTTAATTGGAACATAAGTAACTATTAAACCTTTGATTAGTTTTTTTTATTGCATCTATCCACTACAGATTTTTGTACCTTATCTTTTTATTTTCTAATATTTTGGAGGAGATCAACGTTTTCTTAAATCATATTATGGATATTTTCCCAATGATCGACTCTTTGTACTGAATTTATATGTAGATGAATTCAAATCAAGGCCTAAACATTCCATGCAATGACTATCATAACTGTATAATGCAGATGTTGGTTTGTACATGTTGTCCAGTAAGGTATTCCGTTCTTTTGTATTTTTTCAAGGAAGAGTTGCAACAAGAACATATAACTTCCATGTGTGCATGTTGAAATCTTTGTGTTTGTTGTATAATGGTTGTTGTGATGAAAAGTCTTGAAACGTCACTTGGGCGTAGTAAGGTTTTGAAATTAACATGGAAAGGGATGGAACATGTTGCATCTATTTGATTGGAAGATTTTTTGATAATAAAAAAATTTATAAACTAAGTAAGAAGGGAAAAGGTTGTTGCAAAATTTCTGACTATTTGTATAGAGTTTTTAGACAGTCGTTCAACTTTGCAAAAACATTTCATTTAAGTCTGGACTATTTTAACTAGTTCAACTAACAAGCACTAAATAATACTTAGCATCCTAGTTTTTACCCAAGATGGTATTTTTTAGGTGGCTTGTTGAGGGAGTATTTTTTTTCCTTCATCACTAATAGCTCAAGAATCTTTGAAGTTGTACCCGTTAGAGGAATTATTCCATTTCTTTATCTGAATTAGCTTTCCTCGTGCAACTTTCCGAAGCATTTTTTGTAGTTGAGGCATTTCGAAACTCCCTCCACCTGTCAATCATGTACATTAGGTCATCTTTGTACTCCTTGTTGGTTTTTTCCTCTCCTTTTTTTTAATTAATAACCCTACCTGCATGTTGACTAAACCTACATGAATCACTTGTTAGAATTCAACTCAAAATAAATTTGATTTACCCATATTTAAAACAAGATTCTACCCTCTACCATTTAAAGTTAACATTGTTGTTATAATTTTTAGAGGATCTTGATAGGGTCAAATCAAGGGTTACAAGGTTAATTTGCAATAGCATCTCCAAAGAATGCTAAATTATTGAGAAAAATACAAGTTCATAAAACTAAGAAGCAATATAATTATGTGCATGTTTTGGGACATTTGTTTGGTGGCTTGTAACGTATTGTCAATATTTTTTATTGTAGAAGGTGATTTTGATCCCTTGAGAATTTGATACCCAATTTAATGTCGAAATAAAGTACAAAGTAATGAGAGAAATGGAAGTGAGAAATAAACCATGAATAATATATGAGGTACGCAAAAAGAAAGAAAATCTAGAAAGTAAGTTATTAATTTTCTTGGAGGACCAAAATATAGTAGGTTTTAATTGCATATTTAAAAGACCTCAAGATCAAATGATGTGAAAGGTTTCAAACTGAATCATTTTTCGCATTATGAAACAATTCAATTTGTGAATTCATGAAGATTAGATTATCAAAATGTTGTTTAAGGAAATTTTATTAGAGTTTAAGAATGTACTAAGGTGTTGAATTTCACCAGTTTGTATAGGCCTCATCTCTCTACTTTGATATTTATATATTATTCAATTCTCAACATATACTATGACTCATGAGTTCCATAATTCTTATGTGGGTTGGGTTATATTATGAAAAGTTCACCCAGTGATTGGCTTCTTTAAGATTTGTACACTATCCATCCAAAAAGTAAATTATTATTTTGTACACTATATGCCAGTTCTATTGGACTCTTCATGTACACATCATGAAAAAATTATTCAAGCGTGTGTGTTTTTCAATCAATTCAACTTGAAATAACAATTTTCAGGTACATCCATTCTAATCAATCCATTACATCATGTATATGCTTGGTAGGAGTTATTTAATATATGCCTAGCATTGAATCAACTATTTTGTTAGGTAAACACAAAGATTTAGTATGTACTACATTAGGTACTCCATCGTAATATTTTGAAAAGTCATCAATGTACATGATTTTCATGTAAATCATGTAAACAATTTTTTTCATGGACCAGTATTAGTCCATTAGTGGATATACAGTTGGAAACTCATATATTGTAATACTTGACATTTCATATAATATAATTTACGTGGTTGAAAAATATATATGTTTGTAGTTGATATGATTTAGTGCTGCAATTAACTAATGCAACTTTGCATGATTCACATGTGTATTAATATTAGATGAGCATTAATATTGTATGGAATTTTTTAATTTAGTCACAATATCATACTGAAATTTTATATTGAGTAATAATGAACACAAATAAATCTACTAAATTAGTAGTTTATATTGCTTCACAATAAACACAAATAAAATGAATATAAAATGACTAAAACGATCAAATTAATCGTTTATATTCTAAAACTACTAAAAATAGATAAATGACTACTACAAAATTAGAGATAAGTGACCAAAAAATGACTAAGATTCACATATAAATGACTAACGGGAAACTTTGGTAGCTAATTTTCGGTATCTTATCAACGTCCAAACATTTAGTTGTATTTAATTAGTTGTTTTGATTTAACATTTAGTCATGTATTTTGTCATTCATTGTGACAATTAATGATCAAATATATCACTAAATATACAATTAGATGATAAATCAAGATAACCAATTAATGACAAAGCTAAATATGAATAAATTTTTGGTCACGTGATAAGATACCAGAAATTTGCTACCACTGATAACCAACTCAAAAATGGTCATTTGTATGCGAGTCTAGACATTTTTTGGTTAATCATCTCTCATTCTATACTAGTGATTTGTACATAAAGAATGAGGTGTGGTTACCAACGTTTTGCGGGGTTTGGGGAACCAATTTATATGGGTGGGATTCCCATGGTTTTGGGTGAGTCGGGGAATCATTTTGATGATGATGGGATGGTTTGCATAAAACAAGAATACATGTGATCCATGAATCACTGCCATGTAGAATGTTCCTGTAGGGAAAACTGTATGAGAGTGGTGTCTTCAAAGGGTGTGGGGCCCATTGGCATCTTCTCGAGGGTTCATGGTACGAAAAGAAGCATAGGTGGTATATTTATCATTGATATATGAGGGGTTATCTGTAAGTCATGATCGTGACACGTGCCAATAAATCTAGGGGTACTGGTATAAGGATGCAAGAAAATGATAGGTAGCTTCTTTTGGACCATCTAGGTGAGTGATCAGATTCTTCTGACCTGTGGGGTTTCGACATGATGGGTGCCAAAAATATGAATGGCGTTGCAATTCCATGCACATTAATGGAACATGATATTCTTGATGATAACATTGATGGCACATTATAATCATGAAATGGGACCCTATGGTTATCAATGGGAGTATTGGGTAAGTGCGATGTAAACAGAGGGTGAACATTTATTATATGCCAAAATGAGATGATACAACTTTGATTGGTGTCCCTCTGACATTGTTGGAGAGTGGGAGGTTGTTTTCTACTACTAATCCTACACATGGTGAAAATACCCAAGCGTAATATAAATTATGACAAGTGTATAGACAATGTAGAATAATTGACCAAAAATCTAGTGCACATGTGGGATGGTCGTAAAAATGGGTGCCAAATGAAGTTTCTCAAATGAAGGAAAGAATGGTAACATGTCAAAGAGATCAATATTTTGATCACCATGGTGTGAATTGTTTTTCAAATAGGGTTACATTTTGTCTGTACAAGTGAATTGAAAAATGGGCTAACTACCTATAAATAGGGGTGAGGAACACTTTTCGAATCATTTGCACCATTTTCCATGTGTGTTTCCTAGAGCGTTTTTTTATGATTTCGAGATATTAGAAAATACTTTTTTTAATTCTATGAGATCTAGGTAATCCTAAAACCCATACCCTTCATTTCAACCTTGTTAACTTACCATAGGGGGTTTATTTTCTTATACGACAGATGGTTTCTATTTTCGACAAGTCACATGGGTTTCACGGGGTCTCCCATGTTGCCCTAGGTGAGTATCACCTTGAAATTCATGCATCAGATGGGATATGCATAGCTTATCCATGTGGTGATTTAACATTAATATTCAATGAACATTCACGTAGATTGCACGATAGAACCATACATGTCCCAAGTGGCATTGACGCTCGACTAAGGGTGGTTACTGTCACACTAAGCATGACTAATGAGTTTGTTTGTCTTCCCATATATCTAGTGCAAGTGTATGATTTTGTTTCCATGCATATAGTGTGTCATTGTATCAACAAATTTGTGCAATTTTGAGTCAATTATTTTCCTATGAAATGCTAGAACTTACTCTTGATTTGGGTTTTTGCGGATGCATATGCCTTTATATTGTGATGATAGCTTACATAGAGTTAAAGCAGCACCATTATGATGAGATGGACTAATTTGGGGAGGGAGAACCAATAGCTAAAAAGTCCCTATGAGATGTAGGCCTACTCAAGATTTTTTGTTTCTCATTTATGCAGTCGAGCGACACTCTACCTAAGGTGATTGTACAGATGTTAGACCTCAATCAGGGTTGTTTTGATATTAGAGGTGAGTACCTAGGTATCATAGGTTAGAATATCTATCTTTTATGATGATTCCCATATATGGGGTGAGGGAGTCACTGATTCCATCGATGGTTGTCCATGATACGATTAGGAAGATGATTACCTAGTACTCTAATGGGGAGACGATGACCTCAATCTCTAGGTAGAATGGGATATCCCATATTATTGATTTGTGGGTGTGGGAAATATATACTAATTAGCGAAGGAAATTTATGTAATGATCCCAAACACGATTACCAGCTGTTAAATCTTATTGGTAGAGCAAGTGATGGTCAAACATAGATTGGCCCACGGGCAGATGATGTTACAATAGCTAATAGGGACGTTGATTGAATGGACCCATAGGGGTACTGATACTTTTACATGTGTGAGTGTGGTATGTTCATACCTTTTTTAGATATTTTTTTCATTGTATAAACTGGTGTTCATGCCCTCGAGGGGATCTAGGGAGCCTCAAATCGCATACTAGGGGAAAGTGATTCCCAAGGTTGTAGGAGGGGATGTAGATGTCATTTTTACTCCACACAAATTCTAGGTCTAGAGGAAACATATTTGTCCCGTGGAGCTCTATCCCTGTATTGGGATAGATTTCTATGGGGGTCTGTAGCTACCTATACTTATAGAAGGATGGGACGCTCATGGTATGTGTACTCTTTGTTGATACAAGTTTTATACATTTTTTATCATGCACATGTATATATGTATATTGAGTATTAATATTGTGTATTTTTTGTGATGCAGATGTCAAGCTCGTGAGGGAATCTTGGATTCCATATTCCATAGGCATGCCTCCCGCTTGTTCAAGTGGATGATGTTGTAAGTAATGTGAGGAGAAATATCAGGGGGTAGGAGCGACATGAGGACTAGATGGTGGGAATGCAATATAGGACCATATGGATGCAGTTCTATCAAAACTTGAGAGGGGGCTATGATTTTTAATGGTGGTGTATATGAGCATCCACTAGAGGATTTGGGTGACAAGTGAATTACGCATGAGGTAGGGATATTGGTAGCATGTGGGTTAAGATGGCACCAGTTGATGTCTCATACTACGGTGGTGGGTCACCTTGCATGAGAATATATGGGAGGAAACTTTCATCTCCCAATAGGACTAGTACCACCTCGAGGCCTAGAGCCTACTCCAATTCCACTAATTGGTTCACCTGCTGAGAGTGGGAATTCAGTGCCTCCTTTAGTAATTTTGGGACTTTGAGCCCATTATAAAGAGAGTATCATTGAGTGCTAGGAACTCATATATATTTTGTATAGGGATAGGAGCCTCATTTTTAATATGTGATTGGCATAGCCTATGAGAGGTGGTTTTCTTATGTACACCGATAAGGCTCATTATTTTCTCTATGTATGGCCCATGAGGCCCATGTTGTACATCACGCATTTTTTTGGATATATATATATATGCCATTTTGGCTACATTTTAGGTATCATATAGATGGTTTGGTGTATTCATGTGATGATTTTTATATATATGTATTTGCATTGATCTGTAGTTGTAGGTAGTAGCACATAACTTAGATGGTAGAAACATGTAAAGTATATTTTCTTGCAGGTTCATATTGACTATCGATGTGGAAGGTGCCAATCAGGGACCTCATTAGTGACCTGATTAGAGAATGCATTGGATTTCCTAGGGAAATGTGTGAACGTGATGGTTTCAAATTGTCTTACCAAGGGGTGAACTCATAAATACTTGCAAAAGAGGAGTGGTTTAAGGACATGAAATAAATTTTTAAGTTACAATACAATGAGTTGGGAATCTAAATGTGCATGTAATTGTTGTATCTTAATGTGAAGGGCATCGTTCAATAAAAAAATGATCATGTAATTCTATTCTTCGTTATTAGTAATTACAACTAATCAAAGTCCACTTGTGTGTTACAAAATTTAAGTGACGGTATAAATCACTTGAAAATATGATGTCAAGTTCTTTGACAAATGGCTTGCTCCATCAACGAAGATGATGAATCAATCTAAAGGAGAGGTCATCTACATGAGAAATAATTATTGGTCTTATTTTCAAACCATGATATTAAAAACAAAAAACAATGAAACAAAATACTACATTGTATTAAAATGAAAGGGACAACATAGGGGGTTAGTGGTGGTGTCACCTATTTGACTTTAGAGATCTCTAGTGTTGGAAATTAATCCAACTTATCTAAATGATATAATGTTTTCATGCTTGTGTGGAGTCCCAAGTTAGTTGAAATGTGCAGGAGAGTTTTGTTTCTCCCTAGGCTACCCAACATTGAACAGAGTTATCTTGGTGTCTAAGGATTGTTATGTGGATCATGGTTTTATTCTAGGATAGAAGGTGATTTTGGCGGTGGTGCTTGATCCTCCTCTCATGAAGATGATGATGTTTCATCACTAGTGAGTATACCAACTAATGATGACATATTGACTATGTCTCCATGATTAGTATTTTGTGGTACTAGGAGAATAATTTCCTCAATGGGTAAACTTGGTGGTATGTTCTTATGGGGAAGGTCAACCCTCGAGCCTCATATATTATAGATGGACTAATTGTTTTTAATGCAACATATGGAATTGGAATGAGTAATGTCTCAATTCTCCACATGATCTACATGGATAAGTGGCTCAAGTGTAGTTAAGCTCATGCATCGGCCTCAATGGTCAAGTGGCACAGTTAAGTATAGTGATGTTAGTTCTAGTCGATATCATATGGGTATGATTTCCACATGATAAGAATCCATCGGGTTGCACTATTGGTAATGGAACTAGCGATGATGATTCCTCCTATGTTTTTTTTCACTATAGTTGTTCCCTCTGCATTGGTAGTGTTTAAGTGAAAATGTTAAATGAGGAAAATTTCGATTGCTTATGTAGGGAAATTTAAACCATGGTGTGCATAAGGAAAATGGTCACTAAAGTGTCTCTAAATTGAGGGAGATTAGGACAATTATGGGTAGAGTTCCAAAACTAGGAGTGTAAATGTGCACAAATGGATAATGCACAATGGCTTGGTCTTCATCTTAGTGTTGGGGATAACATGCCATTGTTTTATTTCCCCTTGCTAAATTATTAGAAGCATGTGTCACATTAATAGGGGTATTGGGAAAATTCTTGATCTTCGGAAAGGTGGGGGAAAGATTCAAGGCATGTCCTTGTTTTCCACATAAAGTAAATATTGGGGTGACTCTAGGTATGGGAGTAGTACTTGGAATTACTGGGTATTTCAACTTTGGTTGTGTAATTCCCTCAACATTAGGTTTGGTGAACACCAGTGGTGGTTGGTTCATGGGTCCTTTCGTGTTGGTGAGAGGTCCTTGTGGTATGCATGTTGTGGAAATAGGTAGAAAATTGTAATGGACTAATGGTTTTCCACACAGGCATTGTAATGCACCCTCTTGCATTGCCATGCTCTGATACCATACCGTAACGTATCTAAACATTACCAAACATTCAAATAAAACATTCCCATTTTTAATGAATGGTAGCACATACAATTAATGTGATATGATACCAAACTATAATGCACCTGCATGCTACACAACCATGCAAATCAAATATATTTAGCTAGAAAATCACACAAAGCACTATACAAGCTCCATAATCATTCCATAAAGTTGATATATATGAAATTGAAAAAATGAAAAAAAAAAGAAATACTAAAACAAAACTAATTGTGAGAATCATCTAACTCACCAAATGCGCAAGTGTAGTTTAATTAGATATATAAATATTAATTAATGATTAATAAATAGTTAAACAATTGATAAAATAGAATTAAAAACAAATGGTGCAGCTAAATTATCCCTTCCGACATAATAGAAGAAATCCTGACATTAACCTTCCAATTCTGACATTGTCGACATCTGTACTCAGAAGTTGACAATGCTTCATATGTTCACAATGAAAAATAGACCCGACATGTCCAACCCAACATCGGGACCCTGAATTCCCCAATGTTAGTAGTAAGAAGTTGGAACACACAAAGAAAAAAATGACCCTTCTAACATTCCAATCATGAGATCAACACATTGGAAGTCAAAAGTCAACAACAACTAAACAAACAACAAAAAATACCATTCCAAATTTTTAATCCCAACTGCAGAACATCAAAAGTTGGAAGTCAGCAATGATAGAACCATGAAATCAATAACCCTTCTCAACTCATTGATCCCAACTGCGGAACATCAAAAGTTGGAATTCAGCAATGATAGAACCATGAAATAAATAACCCTTCTCAACTCATTGATCCCAACGTTGACACATCAGAAGTCAGGATTCAACATACATCAAGGACACAAATAAACAAATAATCTGACCTTGATGTTCTAACCTCGAAACATGGGTCTCCCAACGTCGAGAGTCGTACACCGACAACAAAAAGAAAACCATCCCAAATGGCATGCCAACCCTAACATTGAAACCTTGACATTGGAACCTCATCAATGACATGATACAACCCTAAAAATTAAACCATTGATCTAAATGTCGGCATGTTGGCATCAACAGATTGGCACATCATCATCGAAGTCCTGGTTATGAATTCTTTGATTTCAGGGTTAAATAGTTAGTGTCTCCAGGAAAATGACTAAGAAAATACTTAGGATTAGAAATTAACATTTCTTAGTCCTTTCCTCGGCTCTGAACCTTTCCCATAAAGGCATGTTTCAAGTTCTCTGATTGACAGAAAAACCTAACAAATATGAGAAATTTAACAAGGAAACTTGACCCTGGATAAACTTGTAAAAATACAGGTTTTCAACCGACATTCCAATATCATACAAATTAATATATTGCTTCTTAGCTCGGATATCTAAACAATGGAATTTCAAACAAGACTCATAGTCTTAAATTTCATTCCATTAAATCTATTAAATAGAATTACTACTAGGAATTAAAGTTTGAAACATGTATAAAACTAATATTATTACAATAAGGAACAATTCACAAGACTTGGAATAATCCAGACAAGAATTCCATTTACAAAATTAACAACCTTATTCATGAAAACTGGGTACTTCCAGGTTAAATTGAATACTTTCTCACCCAAACTAGGCAATCTGTAAACATTTTCCATTATCGTTTCAACTGCAGAGTAATTAAAATACTAAAATGAATTAGATGTTCATGCATCCATACCTACAAAATAATTATATATATGTCTCCATGAAAATGACCATTCAACACATTGCTTCAAGCAATTGGACTACTTAACAATTGTAAGATATCATGTCCATGATGCATCAAAAACCCATTTCAGCAACATAAATTTTTAGGAAACCAAGCCACCTACTATCTCAATCACTTTGTAATAAAATGGCATTTCAATAACATTCTTGTGTGATTTAACCTCTCCATCAGAATTAACTTTGTTAATGTTTATCATTTCCATCAAGGGATAAAGTTACTTATTCAGTTTAGTCATACCAACAATTACCTTTTTAACATATGCAAAGAACCCATTCTTACTTTCAACTCTCTTTCAAATCCTTCAGTCTATCTATCAATTTATCATTTAATTATTAGGCATTCAACATGTGCAACAATTAAGATGGCTTCAAACACTTATCTAAAATCAAACTAACTAGCTTCTGGCTCCATGGTATCCACACTCCACCAAACGATAGGACACTTTGTTCATTCAACTCTCAACAAAGTGCCATCCCTAAGCTAGGACTTGTGAATTCACCAGGAGGTTCTTTCCTTTACCCGAATTCCATTCAACCATAGGATTTTTCATTGGGACATTATCACAATTCATAAAGAATTTACAAAGGTTTATAGGCATCGAGGAAAAAAAGGCTATAGCCAATTCCATGCCAAACAATACACTTACCACTCTAGTTTCTTTCCAACAGCACCACAATGAAACCCATCATTGTTATTTAGTTCCCAAGAATTACACCAAAATGATTCATGTACAAATTCACTATTTCATTGACCACGACCTGGTATACAATCACAAGTTCAACAATGGTTCTTGGAAAATCATGTTTTGGCCAATAATGCATAGGACAAGTTTTAGGTATTCAGTAGTTTCCTACTCTCAGCACTACTACCAACTATAGGTTCAAGTCTCATCTCTTATTGAACAACCTTCCCTAACTTCCCACTGTGGACACAAATCCACTTTATTTTTCCTAGGATCTCCCCTGTCCTAATCTTGATTCCACTTTTTTGTGTGAAAACTCCCTTCTCCATGCAAAATGTATTCAAAACCATTAACCCCAACCTAATCACCCATTAAATAACACTTAATACTTACTTAACACAAGTTTTAAGTTTAATTAAATAGGTTTAGGATTATTTAAGGACAAAGGATATTCCTTTAGGAACTAAAGGTAGTAATAGGGTTAGGACCTAACACCTTAGGTCATCTACATCCTCATTACCTCTTACTGGTGAATTCACATGTCCCCATCTCTTTGATGTTTTCCCTATGCCATATCCAGTTATAATTTTTAATATTAATAATTTCAGAATGTACATTTGTTCTACCATACAAACATTTCATATTTATATTTACATCATACATAAGATCGATTCAGGGGGTCTCAACTAGGGATATTACATTCTATCCCCCTTAATTTCAACATTATTCTCGGTGTTCCTTTTTCCAAAACACATGAACAAAAAAATTCCAGGCTTCTTTACAAATGTATCATCTTCAAAAATAGATGGGAATACTCTTCCCACATCTTGTATTATAGTATCCATGTCACTTCCTCATGGTTGTAATGGGTCCATTGGAACTTTACCTATCATATGGCCTTGTTCCTAAGACTCTTGCTTCCTTTTTCCCAATATGCAGATTGACTACACCTAGATCTCCCAATCAAGTTCTACCTTCAACCTCGATCATGGTTTATTGATGCTCTACTGGGTGATTCTCCAAGGATTCATATATTTGAGGGACGTTTCCTAGATACATATTCCACTATAGTAGCTTCTTACACATTATATATCCTCACCTCCTTTTTTTTTCTCTTTGGGCATCTCCTAGCATAGTGACCTCCACCACAGTTCCAACATTTTACTTGAAAAGGTGGTCTCTATCCCACTGAATCTGCTACTTTTGATTCACTTTTTGAAATTGGTTGATTGGAAGAAGTATACTAATCCTTCTTATCATCAAAAACATTAAACCCTTCTTCCTTCATACCCTACTTCTCTTTCATCTTACCATTCCAAAATTTATGTACATCATGTCTGCTTTTTCCCTGTTCATACAAGAACTTAGCCTTCTGGGCCCATTCCTTTAAGGTACAAGGCTCATCACAAGATATATTATCTTTATAATAAACTAGTAACCCACTGAGAAAACGTTGGGATTTAACCTTCTTATCACGAATGAAGTCAACATAGCTTAACAGTTCTAGATATATTTTCTCATATTCCTGCATATATTTATTACCCAGGATGAGTTCAAAGAACTCCTGCATTTTCTTATCATAGTACTATTGGGATAAATATTCATGTTTGAATCATTTATGAACTTATTCCATGAAATTTGTCTTTCATCCAATATTTATACCTATTTTAGGTGCTTCCACCATTGGTAATCCTTCCCCTAAAGATTGTATATATGGAAACACAGGATTCCCGATTATCAAAATAATCATCTAACCGTAGATATTTCTTCATCTCCAGCAACCACATTTCTTCACTTTCCCCTAACTCTTGTCCATTAAAGGTGGGAGGTTTAATATTCTTGAGTTCACCCTAAAGTGCACTTCCATCGTGTTTTCTCTTATCATGTCTTCTAGATATTTTTTCATCACTTTCATCCAATTATTCTTTTCCATGATGGATTTCAACCAAATGTTGACGAGTATGTTGATTATGTTTTCATTCGAATTTACTTGTTGGATATTGATATCTCTCATGAAATCCTTGGATAAATATTCATCTTATTCCCTTTCCCTAATAGAATATACTTGCTACATTTTCTTTTGTATTTTTATCAAGTTTTGCATCACCCATAAATTCACTTGGCTTTATTGCTCTAGGATTTGCAAAATTTGTTCATTTCCAGACTATATATTATTCAAAGTATGATACACTTCCTCTTTTCCCATCTCTCTTTAGAAACCATTAGATTATGTCTTTTGATCAACCAATCCCACTTCTTCATAAAAGTGTTACATTTCTAGGATTTTTATCATTCTTTTTCGTTCCTCTATCTTTTAACCTAGAAATTGCAATACAATGGAAACAATTGAATCTATAGTTTTAAATCCGAATGATTCATTTTTGTTAGTCCACAAAATTCATAAATAATGCACATTCATAAAAATATAATCATGTATTTATTTTACTTTCATAATTTAACATAAGTATGGAAGTGTTAACAATTCATACATCAACTCAGACCATCACAATGAACAAGATATTTTAACTAAATGCAAGCAATTTACACAATTCACAGAGGCTAAGTGCCAAAACCTTAGCTATGACAACATTCTATAATCCACCCTCTTGTGTTACCATGATCCAATACCATATTGTAATGTATCCAATTGTTACCAAACATTCAAATAAAACATCCCCCGTTTTAATGAAGTGTAGCACATATAATTGACATGATCTGATACCAAATTGTAACACACTTTCACGCTACACAACCACACAGTTCAAACATATGTACCTATAAAATCACATAGAGCACTATACATACTCCATAATCATTCCATAAATTTGATATTAGATGAAATTGAAAAAACAGAAAAATAAGTACTAAAACAAACCTAACTGTGAGAACCATCTACCTCACCAAATGCAGAAGAATAGTTTAATTAGAGATATAAAGTGTATTTAATGATTAATAAATAGTTAAACACGTGATCAATTAGAATTAAAAACAAACCCGATGGTTAAACTTTCCCTTCCAACATAATATGGCCTATCACAACATTAACCAGTTGATTTCGACATTCCTGACATCGACAGTTGAAAGTTGGCACTGCTTCATTATTTCACAACAAAAAATAGACCCGACATCAGGACCCCAACATCCCTGATGTTAACAGACGAAAATCAATACACACAAAGAAAATAAAAATGACCCTTTCAACTTTCTGATCCCGACATCGACACATCATAATTTAGAAGTTAGTAATGACTGAACAAACAACAACAAAGACCCTTCCAAATTTTTTATCTCGACATCATCACATTGTAAGTTGGAATTAGGAAACAACAAAACAATGATAACAATAACCCTTCCTGACTCACCAACCCTGACATCATCACATCACGAATTGGGAGTTGGCACACATCAAGGTCGCACATAAACAACCAAGCCAACACCGATGTTCCAACCTTGGAGCATGGGTCTCCCAAGATTGAGAGTCAAATATCAGAAACAAAGGATAACCATCCCAAAGGGAATGTTGATCCTAACATCGACAACTCGTGTTGAAACCTCAAAAATGATATGAAACAACCCTAAAAACTAAACTATTGATCCCGATGTTGGCACATCGATACATCAACTCTTAAGTCACGGTTGTGACTTCTCTGATTCTAGGTTTAAACACTCAAAAACTTAATTAAAATGACTAAGGAAAGAATTAGTATTAGAACTTAACAGATCTTAGGCCTTGATGCTCTGAACCTTTCCCAGAAAGCCACTTGTTAAGTTCTCTGATTGACACAAAAACTTAACAAAAATGAGAAAATGACCAAGGCAACTTTCCCTTGGATAAAATTGCAAAAACATAGGTTTTCAACCAACATTCGATACTCATACATGTTAACAAATTGCTTCTTAGTTCTGATAGATAAACAATGGAATTTCAAGCAAGACTCACCGTCTTAAATTTCATTCCATTAAATCTATTAAACAAAATTACCGTTAGGAATTATAGTCTAAAACATGTTTAAAACTAATATTGTTACAACGAGGAATAATTCACAAAACTTGGAATAATCTAGACAACAATACCATTTACACAATTAACAACCTTATTCAGGAAAAATGGGTACTTCTCGGATAAAATCAATAATTTCTCACTCTAACCAAGAAATCTTTAAACATTTTCTATTAGAATTTCAACCATGGAGTAACTATAACACTAAAATGAATTAGATGTTCACACATTCATACATAAAAAAGAATGTTATACATGTCTACAAGAAAATGGCCATTCAGAATACTTCTTTAAGAAATTGGCATACTTAACAATTCTAAGACATCATGTCCATGCTTCATGCAAAATCCATTTCAACAACATACAATTTTAGGAAACCAAACCACCCGCCGTCTCAATCACTTTGGAATAAAAGGGCATTTTAATATCATTGTTTTTCTAGTTAACCTCTCCATCAGAATTAACTATGTTAAGCTTTGTTGTTTCCATTAAGGAATAAGGTAACTTGTTTAGTTTAGTCATACCAACAATTACATTGTTAATAGGAGCAAAGAAACCATTCATACTATCAACTCTCATTCAAATCCTTTAGTCTATCTAGAAATTTATCATTTAATTAGCAAGCATTCAACATTTGCAGAATATTCATTATGTTCCTTCACATAACCAAATATATAATCAATGCATAATTAAGATGGCTTTAAACACTATCTGAAATTAAACTAACTGGAGATTGTCTTCTTGGAAGCCATGCTCCAACCAACCGTATGTAACTTTATTCATTCAACTCTCAACAAAGCACCACCTATTAGCTAGGACTTGTGAATTCACCGATATATTTTTCCCTTTACCTGAATTTTATTCAACCATAGGATTTTTCATTGGGAAATTATCACAATTCACAAAGAGTTTACAAAGGTTTACAAGCATCCAGGAAAAACAGGATACATCCAATTCCATTCCTAACAATACACTTACCACTCTGGATTCTTTCCAATAGCACCACAGTGAAAACCCATCACTGTTGTTCAGTGCCCAAGAATTCCAATAGAATGATTCATGCACAAATTCACCATTTCATTAACCATAACCGAGTAGACAATCACATGTTTAAAAATGGTTCTTCGAAAAATAGTTTTTCCCCAATAAATCATTGTATGATTTTTATTGATTCATCGGTTTCCTACTATATACACTACTACCAACTATAGGTTCAACTCTAGTATCTTCTTGAAAAACCTTCCTTGACTTCCCAATGCGTACTTTCCTCCACCTTCTCTTTTCTGGTCTCTCCCCCATCCCATGCCCAATTCCACGTTTTTGCAAGAGAACTCCATTATCCATTCAAAATGTTTCCAAAAAACACTAACCCCCACCTAATCACCCATTTAATCACATATAATACTTAAAACAGGTTTTAAGGTTAATTACAGAGGTTTAGACTTATTTAAGGACAAAATGCCTTCCTTTATATACTCAAGGTAGTAATAGGGTTTGTACCTATCCCCCTAGGTCATATACAATCCCATTACCTCCCACTGGTGAATTCACATGTCCCCATCTCTTTAATGTTTTCCCTCTACCACAACTAGTTATAATTTTAATATTAAAATTTTCAAAATATAAATTTTTTATTCCATACATACATGTCATATTGATAGTTACATCATACATAAGATCAGTTCATGGTATCTCAACCAAGGATATTATAGATATTCCAAAATTCATCCTAGGTAATGTGAGTTGATCCATTTCTAGCATTCCTTGTACTCCATGGGAGGGTACAAGAAAGAGATTTAAAATATAGGTGGCTACAATGGGTTTAAGTTCTAGTCAATGACATGACTAGTAGGAGGTACTGATGTTTATGTGGATGAGGATTGCAACTTATATTTTGAGGTGAATATAGTGAAAATGAGACCATCTATAAATGCATGTATTTTTGGTGGAATACGTAACTATAGCCCTAGTGAGTCAAAATATTTGTAAATTCCCATTCCAATATCAACAAAGTGGGGAGGATTATCTAATCCTATAGTTGATAGGATGCTATATGGGTTTGCGTTGGTGTCTAGGTCATAGTAGTTGAGTTGGTTGAGTTTGATAATTTTACCATTATGAGGGAACCTCAAGATGAGAAAAACTAATGAGGATACCACTGTCATGGAATATATGTAACCATGCTCAAACAAAATGTTGTATGTGAGTTGTGCTTTAACCTCTTCAATATCCAAAAGTACCATTTTTCTCCCTATCTCAATAGGGATGTTCTTGTATAGACCCATAGGTTTCGATGGTCTCCCATCATAAGCATGGAGGGAAATAAATGAGGGAACCAAGTATGGAAATCCTAGATGCTTCCTTACGTAGTGGACATCACACAAGTTGATGCTCCTTCATCAACAATGCATTAATGAATGATGATATTATTGATAGTGATGGGAATTTGTAAGGCTATTGATGAGGGTAGTTGTGGTTTTCCTTTATCGAGGTTGAAGGTCATAAGGCATGAATCGAAAGGATCAATGGCACATAATGCACTGAGCAGTTCTTTTTTTATGGTAGGTAAAGACTGCAAGACTTCTAATCTCAACATCGAAGTGGGCGATTGAGCTAGATCATCCAAAATACTGTAATT
The DNA here is from genome assembly GCA_001517045.1 of Pseudotsuga menziesii. Lineage (NCBI taxonomy): Eukaryota > Viridiplantae > Streptophyta > Pinopsida > Pinales > Pinaceae > Pseudotsuga > Pseudotsuga menziesii. The sequence goes on from LPNX010926787.1 coordinate 139,629, forward strand.
GTGGGAAGTTTTCATGTGAACGTTATGGGTAGACTATCCAATCTGTGCTTTTGATACCCTTGATATCTGATCACCATTTGGGTGAGGTATCTACAAAGTCCTAACAGAGATGGTAGGTAAATCTTCCCCTAGAGGGAATTTGGGAATTGCATACCCTTTGGATCCAATCTAGAGGTTCACCTCCACTATTCTCATGTAAATATTCTAAAATGTTTTTTCTCCTAGTGGGCACAGATATGGATGTTGAGTAGTGATCCATTGATTGGAAACCAGTTGCGGCAATAGAGCTTGTTGGGGTTGTGGTGCATTAGGTTCCTAAGGCTGATTGGATGTGTTATGTTAGCTTTCTTCAAGAATTTGTTTACACTCGGATATTAATGGACAATGGTGTATGTAGTTCCCATACTATCCACACATGGAGCAAGGATAAATGGTCCTAAGATTGGCATTATTTCCTTGTTTAGGGGGTTTGTTTCCTTATTTTTTCCTAAGGATAATGTCTCTACTACTATTTTTCCTATTATTTCCTAAGGATAATGTCTCTACTACTGTTTTTCCTATTATTTCCTAAGGATAATGTCTCTACTACTGTTTTTCCTATTATTTCCTTTCTTATTCCCATGATTCTGAAGATTTTGGGGATTAGTCTTGTTTAGTGTCTCAAATATCTAATTTTGTTGCATGGGAGAAGTTTATACTAGATTTACCCCCATTTGAGGCATGGGGGAAGGACCAGGAGGACCAAGAAATGGAAAATATGGGTTGTATCAAATGGTGGGAAGATATGTGTTAGAATGTTCTCTATGATGTGTATGTAGGAGTATATGGTTCCATTTGCAGTGGAAATATCGAATGTGCTTGGATAGAATTTGGGTACATATGGCTATAGGTGCATAAGATGACTAACCAAATGGAGGAGTTTATGTAGTTGGAGGTTCCACTAATACAAGTGTTGTTGGAGGGTACTATGGTGTCATGCTGTATGGAATAGGATTAGGTGGTTAGGGAGAATTTCCTGATGGGAAATAGTCAATCCCATCAGTTAAATGAGATATACCTAAAGGTGTTGGAATAGAGAACAATATCGAGGGGCATCGGTGAGGATGGTATATAGACACTGGGAATGGGAATAAAGTAAGTCGGAATGTTGGGCCTTTAGGGTGGATTATTATTTCATTTTGTGAAGCAAATTTACAACATATTTGAAATCATAGGGTAGAGTGACTTTAGGAACCATCCCAACAAAAAATTGGGATATATGTTGATTTTGCATAAATTTTTACACCTACGCCATTCATGGATGTGATCCATGATATGCGTAGAAGTGTTTTTCCAAAATTTCATGAGGATTTCAATCCCTAGGTCATGACATCTGGGTAACTAAAACTACATGAGGAAAGTAGTAGCAATTGACTCGAAGGTGGTATAAGTAAGATGGTAATTTGACATACCATTTGGTCATTGTTCCTGTAAGTGTTCTCTGAAAGAAATGAAGACGAACTGGGTCATCAACAATGCTATTGGAAGAGGTGCAAAGGTTAAATGACTGACTTGGTCTATTGGATCGTCTCCCTATTTCTCTTCAAATTTTTAAATATTTGAGGGGATCTTAGGGGGCATGTCTAGCAAGGTTGCATCATGAAAAATTGGGTCATTAATAACTTTATCCAATTCAAGGAGGTTCAATATTTCCATGAAAGGAATATTCATATCAGGGGTCGGTCCCACCATGGTTTTATGTGTATTTCTCCCTATAGGAAGTCAAGGTGGTGATAATCTAGTGCTCTCTCTCTTGAATATGGAGAATATGGGGTGGTATTTCCTCCACGAGGTGGAAATGAATCAATTCCTCTTCTATGAGGTGGAGAGGTAAAGGGAGTTGTATGATCTCCAAGGGGAGCATAACTGGGGTATTTTATCAAGGAATGTCCTCACCGAGTTGGCCCTAGCAACATTTACTAGGAATTTCCCCTGCTAGAGTGTCTCCCTCATGAACCATAAGGAGTAAATGGGAAACAACCTCTATGAAGAGGAGAAATTCCTTGCAATTTGGGAGACCATTGAATATTTATTTATTCCTTTATGGTGATGGTGTTAGTACAATTATTGGTTTAGGTCTTTTAGCCATCCAAAATCCTCATTCTATCAAAGTGAGATCATCCCAGGGGCATTGAAAGATGAAGGGCTTGGGCTAATAGTTCGTAATAGGTGACCGCACAAAGAAACCATACATTAACTTGCAAGCAGTAGATATTTGTAGATCTAAAAAAGATATAACGACCAAGACTAATAATTCTTGGAAAATTACATCGCAGATACGATGGAGAGAGATTGAGCAAATCTACAGAATTGAGAAATTATATCAATGTCCAAGATTAAAAATGCCACGTTGAAAAGAGAGGAAAATAAGTGAAAATGCATCAAGAATGTTGTAAAAATGAAAGATTAGATCATACAACCATAAGGAATCACATGTCCATAACCAACAAGGACAATCATAGGAGCCTGAGGGCACATTATGGCACAAATGGCTTGAGAAAACCAGGGTGGTTTCCACTCATGAAAAATTAAGTGGCTCAGTGTCAGTCCACATAAGACCGTATTGTCACCCCACCCTGTCAAGTGGTCATGGTTTCAAATGTTGTGTCATTACCCCTCATCCATTAATATCCTTCCATATGTCTCATTTTTAATTTCAAAGTTGTTAAAAGTAATTTCACCAGTCTATCATAGGTCATTATCATACAAACCTCCCAAAACTCCAGTTGATCAGCATCTTGCATGTGTGCACCCCCCAACTAGTTTAGTCACAAGTATGAGCACCTAGCCAATGTCCACATTATCATATCGGGTAATTTATCCAAACTACTCATTCATTTTTTCCATTTTTATTGCCATAAATTTTTAAGTTACCCTAATCATATAAATCAAGCATTCTAACACCCAAACCACTAAATTTGGTCATTAAGATGTCTTAGTCAATTACCTAGTTGATCCCTAAGCCTAAATCTACTAGAAATGAGGCCATATTCAACCATCAAGATGACATCCTTGATACCAAAGTAGCACACTCTCACCTAAATTTAACCATCAATGAGGCTCGAATACATGTGTTTCAAGACCAAGACCCAGAAAAATTGTGGCAATTCATCCTAGCCTGGTATTTGTGCCCCCAAGTAGTATATTTCCCTAAATTTACCAATTGGTGCTTGTCATTTTTCTCTGCAAGACAAAATTGATCATGTCCTCAGATAATTTTAGGGTCGTCTATCAAGTATAAGTTGAGAGCATGAGAAAAATATTTTGTATACCTAAGTAGAATATCTACAACCTATAGAAGAGAGGAGAATGGAACTCCAATATCAAACTCTAAGACCTAATCACAAAAGCCTATTTTTAACACAACACATGGAGCCTAATATGATAACGCAACATTGCAAGCCTCCATTCAAAATTGTGTTCTTTAATCCTGAATCTAGAAAATCCGTATATCTCTTATGTACAATCCTGGGATATAAAAATGATGAAGAGGTTGATGAAACCCTTCTTGGTTTTCTAGCGCATCTACACCCTATAGTCAAGGATTTCCCTAAATGGGACATTTGTGGTTTTCTATCCAAAAACATGAATTTGCAACTAATAGAGTTTCCTTCCCTTGAAACTTTTAGATATCCATCATGTCTTTTGTTTTTGTTTCTATTTCAAAACTTCAAATATTTTGAATCACGAGGTCAAAATATAGAGGAATAACAAGGAAGAGAATTGCATGTTTATGTATGGAATCCTTTTTTCCCGAGATAAGAAAGCAAATCCAATTACTAAGAGTTCACAAATAGGGTAATGAGCATGTATTATGTCATTATTCATGGAATGGACCTACCCATAATGCCTAAGGAAGGAAAAGAGTGGTTACAGTTTACCACATAAACAAGAGTGGGTGAATTTTTTTTGTTCAAAGATCACACAGTTGTCATACTTTATGGATTTGAATGGAAACCATTCATATTTCCTTCTTTCTTGACTATCAGAGTCTTAGCAATGGAATATTTTAGGCAGAGATTCATATCATATGAGCTGCATTTCAGGGGTTTAAAGTAACACATATCTTTTCATATTCCTAAAGATCCTGGCCCTTTCCAGGTTAAATATTTAAGTGATTTATAGTACATGGAGGGTTTTCTAGAAAAATTAAATTTATAACAGGTAGAGGCAACAACATATGACCCACACAAGGTCATCTCAAAGAAAATATTGGAAAATAAAAACTCTAACAAAAACTCTAGATATGACTACACACCTAGACCAGAGTGGGAGAAAATATCCAACAAACAAGGTTGGGAGGAGGTATAAGAGATCCAGAATACATTGGAAAATCCTAGTTATATAGAACAAGTATTAGGTTAGAAAAGAGGCTCTAAATATATGGAGATAGATTGGGATGAGCAGGCTCATCAATCCAAGAAAGAAACGATAGAGCCATAGGAAGCATCCCAGGATCTGGTGGAGAAAGATATTGAGGTAGAAATGCCAAACGAAATCATTGAAATGGGTGATCAAGTAGTGCCTCCAATGAAGACACCAACTTAATTCATGCCTCGTCCTTATGTGGAGTTTATAATACTACAAAAAGAAAAGGCCTTTACTCAAATAGGTATTGTTTTAATTTAAACATATTTCCATACCATTTAGAAGGATATCATGAAATAAAGTGTCCAAGCAATAAATGATGATAGGAAATAGATTATGCCTTTTCAGAAAAGGTTGATGTCAATAGAAAATCATACTAACAATAGTTTCAAATACTCATTGATTGATCCCAAATTGTCATTACTTACCAGAATGAGTGACTTCAGAGAAGAGAATCACATTATATATTGGAGTCTATTTGGTAGTAGCCTGGATAAGGTATAATTTTCACGCAAGCCAGTGACATGATATGTGTCGAGGTAATCAAAGCTACCAAAATTGCTACAAGGCTAAAATAAGCACTTAACAAAAGTTGGATACTTGTTAAAAGAATAAAAATGGACAACCAAGTCCAAACAAGTTACAATTAAAGATCTTGAAGAGGAGATAGTTGCTTTGAGTTCAAATCTTGATGATGAGTCACAAATTAAATCCTTCATAGAAACTAAAGATAATGAGATTTCAAATCTCAAGAAGCACCTCAAAATATCAAATGTTCACCCTGTCCAGACATCTAAGATAAAGCAAGTTGAGAAAGAGAAATAGGAGATGCTAGCATCCATGGTAAAGTATTAAGGCCTAGATGAAGAAAAGGAAAACAATATCAGTGAATTAGCAGCACAAATAACAACTATAAAATCATGAAATTTTGTTCATATACAAACACCTACGCCAGTAAAGTCAGAGCAGGTATAGGTTAATACATACGTTGAGCAAATGATTCAAGAACCTTGTTACAAAGAAAAACTTCCTATGGTTTTGGGTGGACCACAACAGATAGTATGACACCATAAATCAGATCCATTCTGAAGCAATCTAGATAAATTAAAGAAACTAAAAACTAGGGATGGAAATCGTACCTCAACCAGATGTTTGAAGACAACCAATGTTGATCTCTCGATCAAAATATTGTCCCTACAATTTTCCCTCAACAACAAATATATATCCAAGCATAAAATATATTAAGTGTTAGTATTCAATCTAGAATAATCCATTTGAACATGTATAAAGAAATTACACCAATGGATAAATATAAACAATTGCACATGAAATTTAGACAAGAAACAAATATTTCTATTAATATAAAAACATAGATACATTGTGACAACCTCTATCGACACCTCGTCGAAACCAAGAAACCGAGTCCCTCCACCTAGGCCTCCATCACTTCAATCCTCCATAAAAAGAAACCTCACAAAGGAAATGGAGAGGTTGGGATATTGACACCAATGGTTCTATCAACAAGGACAAAGGGATGCAGACTGAAGCATATGGAAATGGGGCAAAAATTTAATATAGTCTATTTACTCTCAAATTTTCTTCTCCTCAAACGATTCACCATGGATCAATATATAGCCCTCAAATGGGGAATGGAGGGTCGAATTAGAGCATTTCTAGGCATATGGAAGGCCAAGGATCAAGGTATTCATTACTTGATGAGGAAAACTTCAAATATTTTTTGTTTTTTAGCACAAAACCCAATGTACGTGGGTTGTAATGGTGTAGTATGCGTATACGCGATCTATATCACTGATGACTTTTGTATGTCTTCAAAAATGTATTTTTAAGGGTTAAACCAAAGCATCGGGGATATACTAAGTAAAGGTGGTATAGGGAGTATGCATAGGGACAATGGAATGCCATCAAGGCATGATGCATGAGGTGTGGAAAATCATGCTATAACAAACCTATGAGTCAGTCACCTGCCAAAGAGGTAGTAGACTTGGATGCAATGGAAGAAGATGAAACTCTAGCTAAACCAAAAAAAAATGTAGGATATAAAGATAGAAAAATTAAAATTTTGGAAGATGATATTAATCAGAAGAATGACAAAATTGTAGTGATGGAGAATGATGTTACCAAAAAGGAGGATAAAATCTCTGACCTGAAAAGAGAGGTGGATGTTTTGAAAATCCAAATCACATCCTTACGGATGGACAAATAGGGGGAACAATTACTGAGAAGGATCATTGTAATGAACCTAAGGAAGAAAATCAAGCTCACTGAATCTATGCAATAAAGCTTCAAACAACTAGTTGACTAGTGGCAATTGTTCAAGTAAAAATGTAGGAAAAGACTAGGTTTTGCAGGTGAAACCAAAAAACAAAGGAGGATAATGACTGTTCAAATTCCTAAGCACATATATGTTTGTCCCTTTTAGGTTTTGAACATCATCTAGGACGAATTCTACTACCAGGATTCTGGGGGACCCAACCGATGCAAACTGAAATATTTACAAGTAGTCTCCAAGAAACAAAAGGCTAAGAGGAACTTAAGAGGGTTATATAAATCTGTTTTGTTTTTTAAATTAATCATTATAAGGTTTATAACAGGTATGAATAGTATAAAATAATCCTAAGGGTCGTAATAGGAAAACTAGTCACTAGGATTATCCACTAGGCTAAACTTCTAATGTTTTCAAACACGGGAAGGGAGAATCTAATATTTAATTTTAGAAATGGAATATAATAATAAGAATATAATTAAATTTTTAGAAATTAAAATAAGAAAAAGGATATGCTTAGACAGACTATTTAACTTAAACTGGAAAACTAGCTCGTTTTTCATTGAAATCTAGGCAGGTGTGGAAATTCTTTATGAAACTTAATTAAAAAGTTCAAAATGATATGAAACTTTAAGATACATTAAATTCAATCATAATTGAATAGTGAGGGTCGAAATTCATCTCACTGGAATCTCACAGATAGACTCTTTTATCCAAAAACCCATAGAATGGCTCCGGAGCTAGGAAATTACATAGAATCGAATTTGAAGCCTTCCAAACTCTGCCAATGGGAGAAAAGTGATATGAACATGATATTACATGGAATATTCTACATAATCACATGAAATATATAATATTGGGGTCTAAATTCCCATTATAATGCTCCAAAATTTGTTAGAATAACATAGAATGGAGAAGAGGAGGAGAGACAAGTGAATATCACTGAAGGGAAGCCTCCAAACTCTACTGGATTATCTAGAAACTATATGAAGAAAACATCAGGACCAGAAAAAATACTCCATTAATGGCTGCAAAAAATTCATGATCAATAAAGAACAAGAGTGTGTCATGTTCCCTCATTTTTTATCACCAAAGTGTTGACCATGCCAAAACCCCTTGGGGTGCCAAGTGACATTAATTACTCTAGCCTAGGGAATTTTGTCAAACATTCTCTATGAGGATTATACTTAGTTTAATTTTTATTATTAATTAATTATTGTGCAAATAATATGTTGAATTGAGCTTGCCATGTGAGGAGGGCGTAATGGGCAAGTCATCTTTCCAAGGAGGATATTTAGAAAGTGATAAGAGACTAACAAAAGAAAGTAGTTAGAGGAAGAAGGAAAGTGCCAAAAGAAAAAGAAAACATGTCATAAGAAAAACATGAAACTATTGACTAAGGAGGGCCAGTTTCCTTTTGGAAGCTCAGTCTTAAAAGAAGGAAAGTAAAAAAAAAATATCATAGGGAAAAGCAGGAAACAATTGACTACGGAGGGTGTAGTTTCCTTTCTGGAGACTCAGCACAAAAGCAGGAAAGGCAGAAAAAAGATGTCATTGGCAAAAGAAGAAACTTTGGGCCTAAGGAGGGTGCAGTTTCCAATTTAGATGAATGACATGGACAATGAAACAAATCAAAAGGTTCCCTACTTTCCAATTACTCAAGGAGGGCACATATATGGCTAGGGTTAGGGTTTCTATGGGGATGCCTTGCTCTCACCGGTCACCTACCTACTAAACAAGTCACCAGAAGTTTATAAAAATACAAGGGGATATATATTACTCAGTTTGGTTGTTGTTTGATTTATTTTTATGTGAATCATTGCTTCTACTGAGAGATGTGCCTCCGCCTTTAGGAGATGTTCCCTAGTTCCTTCCTTCCCCACTCTTACTCATCCCTATCTTTCTCTTTGTATTTTTTTGGGCGCTCACTAACAGAACCATGATATCATATCAGATGTATTTTTCATCCATTCTCCTCAGTTAAGTTGATTTCCAATAATGCAAAAGCTTCACTTATGCTCCCATCCATATTGATGTCAATTATGGGCCTCCTGTCCACTATTTGAGCCCCATTTGGAGTGGTTAGTCCTCTATTTCTCTATGATGTGAATAATACGATAAACATATGTTTAAAATATTTTTTATATTTTAATAATTCTGTCCAATAAGCTCACATATCAAGTCTTCCATGTATGAGCTTAATTTGTCATTAAAATGAGGGTTTTTTATCAGTTTATTGATTTAGTAGATGAGTAATGGAAATGATAATAAGTATGAGAAATGTAATATGTTAAATAAATATTTATTAGGCTATGATAAATTCCATTCTCTTCTTTCAAGTCATTCTGATATGAATTTCATGTTTTATTGTGCACCCTAGCTAGGTAACTAGTTAAAATTGACTAGTCTCACAGTTTCTTTTATTATGAGAATTGTATTCACCCAAATTCGATTCCAAAAGTTTATTTATGTCAATAAATTACCCATATGTCCATCCAAACATTCAAACAGAAAATTCCTTGGATTCGTACAAGTTTTGAGCAGCCTCCACTGCACAGGGCCTCACCAAGCCAAAATTGTCAAATTCTCCCTATTCTCTCCTAAACTTTCCAAACTTATCCAAAACTATTAAAAACCCTATTTAATGTTGTATTAATGTCTGATATAATATATTTTCATTTACCTAATCCTATGGTTTAATGGATATGAAGGAATCTTCCTAGTTTCACGATTGGGTGACCCAGAAGCATGGGAGTAAGTTTCGACATAGATGAATCTGAAACCTAAATGGTCCTCGATATGAATGTGTTAGGGAATATGAATTATATGTCATGAAATTTTCCTTGGTTACTTCCCTCTTCCCGCTTCCATTTCTATGAAGTTTTCAGTAAAATACCTTTCACTGCATAGTCTAAAATTTTATTGATTGTGTGCAAGTATTATATCATATTTTTAATTCAAGTTACAGCAATATTAGTGTTCTTGTGTGTACATCAAATCTAATAAAATTACCTCATCACATGTTTTTCCCCAATAAGGTGAATTTGTTTAGGATTCACCATATACTGAATTAAGGTGTTTACTGCAAAACACATATTTGGTCTTGTATTGGTTAAGTACATCAGTGAACCAATAATATGTCGATATAAGGTGGCATCAACAGCTTCCAAATTATTTTCATTCAATAACTTCAAACTTGTTTTCATCGGAGTAGTCATAGCTTTACAACTAACATTCCAAATATTTTTAATATTTCTATAGTATATTTTCCTTGGTTTAGGAAAGTCTCATCTGGATATTGCCATACTGCAAGACCTAGAAAGTAATGCATTATTCCAAGATCTTTCATTTCAAACTCTGCAGCAAGATTCTTCTTACATTCGATAATAGGCTTATCTTCTCCTCTCAATAACACATCATCTACATATAGTAATAAAACCATAATCCCATCATCCTTAGTCTTATATTAGAGGTTGGAGTCTTCTTTAATTTTACTAAATCCTATTCTCATAAAAAATCCATCGACCATATCATTATCTGGGTGCTTTCTTTATCCCATACAACACATTCTTTAGTCTACATACATGAGTTTTCTGATCATTAGTTTCGAACCCTTGCATTTGTTCGATATATACCTCTTCTTCAATCAATCCATTTATAAATGTTGTCTTCACGTCCATTTGATGTAGCTTCCACTTCATGTTGGATTCTAAGGAAAGGATAGTTCTGTTTGAGATGTATTTAGCTACTGTTGAAAAGGTCTCTTCATAATCGATTCCCTCTTTATGAGAGAATCCTTGGGCTACAAATATTTCCTTGTACTTTTCTATACTTCCATCTACTAAGTGTTTAGTTTTGAATATCCACTTTGAGGATACCACTGACTTGTCTTTCAGTCTTCGTACTACTTCCCACACATCATTCTTTATAATGGATTGGTATTCCTCAACCATTGCATCGACCCACTCCTTCTGTTTTATTGCTTCTTCAAAACATGTTGGTTCTTCATCAACTAGATCACACATCAAATCCATATAACCAGGGTATGACTTTGGCTTCTTTCCTTCTCGTATGATTCCTTCCGGGACACCATGTATTTTTTCTTCTTCAATCACTTCACGAGCCCATGCAGGTTTTCTCTTTTGAGAAATCAATTAATTGGTTAAATCTTCAGGTAACTGAGGTTCTGTCATAGCATGCTCTTCAGGTATCTAGACTTATTCTTCATTTCTTACTGATTTAGTACTTTTAGCAGCTTTGGGATGTTCACGCTCTTCTTCATCTTCCTTATATTTATTTGACTTCCTGAAGGTTGTATCTTCGTCAAATGTCAAATCTCTTTTAAGTTCAATTTGACAGTATCCTAGGATATGTATCCGATAAGATTTTGATTTTTCATTGTACCCTATGAACAATCCCTTCTTTCCTGAAGGATATAACTTTGTCCTTTTCTCCTTGGGAATGTGAATGTAAACATGACAACCAATCTTTAGGTGACTTACCTCTAGCTTTTCTCTGGAAAGCATTTCTTCTGGAGTTTTATTCCCAAGGGAACTGTGGGAAATTCTATTATGCACATATACTATTGTTCTTGTTGCTTATTCCCACAGGTACATTGGAATATCGTGATCATGTATCATAGGTTTCACAGCTTCCATGATAGATCTATTATTTCTTTCCGCCACACCATTTTGTTGTGGATTATAGGGAATGGTGAGCTCCCTCTTTATCCCATCTTCCTTGCAAAACTCATTGAATTCATTTGAAGTGAACTCTCCTCCATTATCTGACCTCAAAATCTTTATTTTCTTCTCAAATAGATTTTCCACTAGGGCCTCAAACTCCTTGAATCTTTCAAACACTTCATCCTTCTTTTCAAGAAGTATATCCAAGTATTGCATGAATAGTCATGAATAAAAGAAGCATCGTAGGCATACCCACTCAATAATTAGTTTGCATTGGCCCACATATATATGAGTGACTAATATCTAAGATCCCTTTTTCTTTACTATCAATTTTTGGAAAAGGATTCGTAGTATTCTTTCCTTGTGCACATCCTTTTCACACTCCTTCATGTTCTATCTAAATTTATCGTAAACCAGTCACAACCTTGCTTACAATTGGAAGATATTTGTAGTGAACATGAGAAAGTATTCTATGTCATAGCTCACATGGATTAATGGTACTGGCTGCTAATGTTGAATATGTATGTCCCTTTAATTTGTAGAGTCCTCCTTCTTCAACTCCAATCTCTACTACATCATCTATGGTTTTACCTTTTCTCCACATGAGAAATTTTCCATCCACAAAAGAAAATATGAAGTCTTTCTTGTCTAAGGCTGAAATGGAAAGAAGATTCTTCTTTAGTCCTGGAACATACAGGACATCTTTCATTTTCATAGGCTTTCCAAAATCCAATTTATAGGATTCTTCTCCTATTCCTTTAAAGGGATATTGGGAATCATCTCTAAGCATTACTTTGTGTGGAGATTCATTTTGTTCAAGGAATGAGAGTAATTCCTTGTAACCAATCATGTGCTTGGAGGCACCACTATCAACTAACCAAGTGTCATTTCCTGGTGAGACTAATCATGTTAGAGCATAGACTAAAACATATTCTTCACCAGAGTCTTCATCCTTCTTTGCTTCCTCTTCAACTTCTTCATCACTATCTTTAGCAGAATGGGCTTGAAACCTTCTCATATTTTTTATCCTTCCTTATTTCATGGGACAATTGATGGAAATGTGTCCCAACTTGTGACAAGTGAAGCACTCAAAATTTGAGAATTCTCTCTTCGGTCTTTTAAACCCTTGAGTCTTAGGAGGATGGTCATGACTCTTCCTTTTTCCTTTGGTGTGGGTTGTCAAGGCTTGATCCTCATTGTCATTTAGATTTTACTCTCTAGATTCTATCATTTCTTCTTCTTGAACACATTCTTCCCATAACTTTCATAATTTGGTTAGTTTCCTTGTTCAACAAATTCCTCAGATAAAGGATTCCCAATCTCTTGGAAGACCATTTAAGGTTGTCATTACAATATCTGCTTCTTCAACCATATCATCAATGGATTCTAGTGATCCTTGATTTGAGATACTCTTGTAAAGTGTAGAAATTCAGGCCTGCAGTAGATTAATTTCACTCACGGCAATTAACAATTGATCATGCAAATTATCAACAATGGAGACTGAATATGAAGCTGTAACACAAAATTATATTAACTGAGTGTACAATAGCCAACCCTGT
>LPNX010926787.1:156329-267916 GCA_001517045.1 Pseudotsuga menziesii
GTAAGACTGCATGGTCTCTGAATTTTGAGCTCTTACACTTTTGAGTTGATTCCTCAAGGTCATTTTCCTATTAATGTTTCTTCCTTCAAATAGACCTGATAGAGCATCAAACATTTCTTTTGTAGTCTCCCTTGAGGATACTTGAGGAATCCAGTTATCTTTGATTGAGTCAGCTACAATCATTTTAACTATTATCATATCCTTCTTATGCTTGGACTTAGCTTCATCTTCTTCAGGTTCTTTCACTTCCTCTTTCACAAACTTATCTAGATCATTCTCTTTAAGGATGAGCATGATCCTATACTTCCATGATCTGAAGTTTTCACAACCTTCAAGATTTTCATCTAGCTTGGTATTCTTTGCCATCTTTAGAAGATTGGTAACTTCAACGGAATAAGGAGGAAAGGTACTTACTTGAAGAAAATAGCTCCTGGCTGACCTCCTTCTAGATGACCTAGGGTTTGATGTAGAAACCCTAATTTTTTAGTTGGGATCATAGGTGGAGCTGAATGGTTGAGAAGATGCACCTCCCTGGGGTGAGGTAGACCGTATCTTCCATTTTCTGAGATTGATGATGAAACCTCGAGAAAACTGAATCCCTAGTTTGTCTTGGGAGCACTAACTGGTCCAAGATTGAAAATTCTTGGAATTCAGTTATTTCTTCACATAAAGATGTGCTCTTGAAGGGCGAGTTGGGAGAGCCTTCTTTTCTGGTTGATATGTCGATGGGTTTTTTTGGAATAACAAAACCCTAACTATGTAGTGCTTCCTTTTAGGGTGGCTCTGATACCATGTTGATTTTTCTTAATTTTCTTAGATGATATCTTAAAACAAATAGTCACTAGTAGATCATTGAAAGAACAATAAACATAGAAACATAAGAACATAAGAACACAAATATTTTCCCCGGGGAAACCACAAGGGAGAAAAACCTACAAAACTTCCTCAGTATAGAACTCAACCAGAGCAGTGTAAAACCCAGACAACTGCTTCTCTCTTCTTTCTAGCGCACTAATGTTTCTCTCTCTTGCAAAACAACTTGAGTGAGTGAGTACAAATGAAGGGGAGCACCTCCCTATTTATATTCTTCAGTTGAATTGACCTCTAACCTAATAGGGTCAACTTCTCTAACTGACTCGGCACACTTTTCCAACTGGACACCACAAATAACATTTATTATATTGACACTTGGGTACTATTGACCTGACATACATCCGGAGGTTTACATTGATTCTTTCAATGATGCTAACAAGACCAAACTCATCTTTCGAAGGAGGAATATAATCAATACATATGGAATATCTTCCGAAGTTACAATAATTTAACATTTATATGGGGTAAACCAAAATGAGGAGTACAAGGTACATGATGACCTCATATACTACAAAAACAAAATTTTCTTAGTGCACGGATCTGCACTAAAGAAGAAGATTTTGGAATCTGCACATGATGCACCAATGGCTGGCCACACTGGTTTTTTGAAGACTTACCAGAAGTTAAGGGAGAGATTCACCTGGAAGGGCCTCAAAGATCATTTTCTCATGCATGTGAGGGAATGTGTTGCATGTCAACAAAACAAGGTGGAGCACACACACCCTGTTGGAATCCTGCAACCTCTTCCTATTCCAGAACAAAAATGGGAGAGTGTCTCCATGGAATTTATCACTGGGATGCCAAAGTATCAAGGAAAAGACAAAATTTATGTTGTGGTTGACAAGTTGGAAAAATTTGCACACGTTTTTGCAATCACATCCACAATTTCTGCTAGTGAGGTTGCTTCTCTATTCTTCAAGGATATTTTCAGGCTACATGGACTGCCCAAAACTATAATCAATGACAGAGATAGCAAGTTCACTAGTTCCTTTGGGCATGCATTGTTCGAGATGATTGGAAGAAATATGAACATGAGAACAAGCTATCAGCCCTGGAAATATGGACAAACTGAAAGGGTGAATCAATGGTTGGAAGGATACTTCTATAATTATGTTACAGGGAAACAAAGAGCTTGGGAAAATTGGCTCCACTTGGCTGAGTTCTGCTATAATACTATTTTTCATCTTTCTATAAGAATGACCCAATTTATGTTCATGTATGGGTATGAGGCTCCAACTTTTGCAGATTTATTGTTTGGAGATTGCAGAGCTCGAAAAGCTAAATATTTGTTGCAAGAAAACCAAGACATTCTAAGGGCATTGAAGGATAATTTGCAGATGGCTCAAAACTAGCAAAAGGTGTATGCAGATAAGAACATAATTGACAGATTATTCCAAGTAGAAGATTTAGTCTACATAAGGATGCAACCTTACAGAAAGTATTATTTGAAGAAGAAAGGGGCTGAAAAACTTCAGCCAAGATTCTATGGGCCCTACAAGATTGTAAGAAAAGTTGGTGAAGTGGCCTACAAGTTGGAACTGCCAGCAGACAAGTATCCTGCCTGGAGAAAGCAGTTGACCAATAGATAGTGGCATCATAATAAATGCCACCTCTGGATGATGAAGGCCATTTGGCATTAGTACCAGAGAAAGTGTTGCTGGGTAGAGAAATGAAATTGAGGAACATAATTATCAAAGAATATCTAATATAGTGGAAAGGATAACCCAATGAAGATGCTACTTGGGAGGGTGAGCAGATCCTGCAACACCCTACTTTGCTTCTGCTTAGAGACAAACAAATTTGGGGGGGGGGGCTGTCATGTCCCCTCAATTTTGATCACCAAAGTGTTGAACATGCCAAAAATCCTAGGGGTTCCAAGTGACATTAATTACTCTATCCTAGGGAATTTTGTCAAACATTATCTATGAGGATTATACTTAGTTTAATTTTTATTATTAATTAATTATCTTGTAAATAATATGTGGAATTGAGCTTTCCAGGTTAGGTGGGTGCAATGGGAAAGTCAACTTGCAAAGGAGGATATTTAGAAAGTGACAACATATTGACAAAAGCAAGCAGTTACAGGAAGAAGGAAAGTGCCAAAAGCAAAATAAAAGATGTCATAAGAAAGGAAGGAAACTATTGACTAATGAGGGCGTAGTTTCCTTTTGGAAGCTCGGTCTCAAAAGAAGGAAAGGCAGAAAAATATGTCATAGTGAAAACCAGGAAACAAATGACTAAGGAGGGTGTAGTTTCCTTTTTGGAGACTCAACACAAAAGCAAGAAAGGCAGAAAAAGATTTCATTGACAAAAGAAGCAACTTTGGACCTAAGGAGGGCACAATTTCCAATTTAGATGAATGACATGGACAGGGAAACAATTCACAAGGGTCCCTACTTTCCAATTACTTAAGGAGGGAACATATATGGCTAGGGTTATGGTTTCTATGGGGAGTGACTTGCTCTCACATGTCACCTACCTGCTAAACAAGTCACCATAAGTTTATAAAAAGATACGGGGAGATATATTACTTAGTTTGGTTTTTGTTTGATTTATGTTTATGTGAAGCATTGATTATACTGGGAGATGTGCCTCGGCCTTTGGGATATGTGCCAAAATTCCTTCCTTCCCCACTCTTATTCATCCCTATATTTCTCTTTGTGGGTGTTGGGGAACTCATGAACAAAACCATGAACGGAACAAAACTAGTCTCAAAAGAAGGGAATTCAGAAAAATATGTCATAGGGAAAAGGAGGAAACAATTGAATAAGGAGGGCGTAATTTCCTTTCTGGAGACTCAGCACAAAAGCAGGAAAGGAAGAAAAAGTTGTTATTAATAAAAACAACAACTCTGGGCCTAAGGAGGGCACGGTTTCCAAGTTAGATGAATGATGTGTATAAGGAAACAACTCACAAGGGTCCATACTTTCCAATTACTCAAGGAGGGAGCATATGTGTCTAGGTTTAGGGTTTCTATGGGGGTGAATTGCTCTCATAGGTCACCTACCTGCTAAACAAGTCACCAGGATATTATAAAAATACAGGGGGATCAATATTACTCAGTTTGGTTGTTGTTTGGTTGATTTTTATGTGAAGCATTTGTTACGGAGAGAAACTTCCTATGGCTTGGGGGTACCACAACATACTGGATGACACCATAAATTAATCCTTTCCAATATGCAAGAGAATTAAAGACATATACCACTAAGGGATATGAGTCATACCTTATTACGGATGGTTGATGTAGATCCCCGTTGAGTGTTTCCAATCATGCTTGTATTCCCAATTCGCTCTCAACAACAACAAACAATAAAAGCATGCTATATGTTCAAGTGTTAGGCCTACTCTAGTATATATAATCAATCACGTATAAGTAAAAAAATACATCCATGAATACAAAATTAATATTTATGCACATGTATTGGACATGAAATGGATATTTTTATTAATAAAAACAGAGATACAATAGTGACAACCTCTGTCGGCACTTCTTCGAACCTGAGAAACTGAGTCCTCCACCACTTCAATCCTCCATCTCTCAATGGAAATATTACAAATCAAAGGCAATCTTGGGAAGAGCAGCACTGTGTGCTCCAAAGGGTCAAAGGGATGCAGACTCAAGCATAACAAGTGAGGCAACAATGGACTATAGTTTCCTTGCTCTCAGTTTTCTCCTCCTTCAATGTATCCTAGAGGCTCAATATATAGCACTCCAAATAGGCAATGGAGGGTCTAGTTTGAGCATTCTCAAATCATATGGAATTCCACGAGTCAATCTATTCGAAACTCTATCAGGAAAACTCCAAAAACTTTTGGCTGTATGCACATTTCTCGATGGACGCAGGTTTTGGCTCAAAAGCAGTGTATACACACGAGTATAGCTTAAAAATTCATGTATAAGCATAAACATGTGTTTTTTGGGGATAATCTTGGAACATCAAAGTATAATATGGGAAAATGGGGTCCAAGGAGTCTACAGAGGGACATGGAAGGCCATTAATATGTGATCAACCAAGTGTGGTAAAATCAGCTATAACAGATGCCCCCTAATGTGTGAGGTCAGAGGGGTAACATGATGGATGAAATACATTATATCCATCCCAGAAGTGGAGTAATGAAGACCCAGGTGGAAGAACCAGCCACTCATTAGTACAATACAATGATCAATCTCTGCATATGACCGCAAATATACATATACCAGTCTCAGATACATAAAAGTACAATGGCCATGAATAGGCATGATATACAAATGTCATGTGTGGTCATCGCCACGTACAATATACAATGAATCAAGATCTCCATAATGGATGAAGATATCTTATATACATTGGAATCTGGTCACAAGAAATGACATCTCATGAATACTGGCAGGATCAAGGAGGTATCATATGTGGAATGACACCATTCTCTGAAGTCTTCTACGCAAACCACTGTGATTACATGTCCTACTATGTGAATATATGTGTCGAGGTCGAACATAGTATCCCATCGTCTTATTACAGATCATCATTTGTATACCATTAACAGACATGAGATCACCCCCCGATAATGATAATGGTGATCAAGGTACAGAGTGCAATCTAACAAGTGTGAATAGATGTGTTGAGGTCAAACACTTGAAATAATCCATCGATCACGGGACATTGATGTACTCCCAAAACTGTTGATGGCGAGAGAAACTACCACTGATGACTGTAAGTCTCAACAAACTCAAATGGAATCTAGAATCCTATTCCAGAATAAATGATCTGAGTTCGATGGAATGGAATCTATTGGAAGGAGGGAATTAAGGCATGCCCAATCAACCAACACGAGGTATTCAACAATGCTAGATAATGTGCAATAACTCACACAAACAAGATGTGCACGAACCAGTAACTGTACCGAGAATGGCCGACATGCAAAGCCAAGATAACTGAGGAATGGTCGACTCAGGCTTAAACTTCCTTCGAATAAGAGCATAAAGAAAATGGTGACTGAAGGTAGGAAGCATGGACTCGATATGAAAATTGGGAAATCTCTGTGACACAGGAGGCATCAATAGAGGCTCCATAGGGACTGGAAGCATAACCAGTTGGTGGAGATAAACTCAGAGTAACGAGTATAGCTCCTAAATTCTAAATAATAACCCAACCAATGGATGTGATATACAGTGCTCTATTTGAAGGCGACACGACTCGACAACTACCAAAGATAATATCATTTCCCATTCGGCTTTTTATGTTTTTTAATTTTTTTGGACTTTTTCAGATGTTGAAAAGCTTGAAAAAAAATAAAAGTGATTTATAGTGTACAACTAGGAGGAGACGAGTGTCGTGGGAAAGAAAACTAGTTCGAAGTAGTGGAACATACCTATGCTCAATGCAAGGAAGCATGTGTAGGATAAGGACAGTCGAGGGAAGGTCTCCTCCCGGTAAAGGGTGATCAAGCTACAAAGGATATGTAAAAATATCTGCTTGGCTAGGATTGAGACAAGCGCAGGCTACATGGCTTATAACTCAGAAGTAGGGACTTCTTTGTCAAGTCGAGTCCTCATGTGTAGAGGTAATTATTTGCATGTCGAAGCAGGAATGTTGTGTGATGTTTTACTAACCATGGTCACTCAAGATGGATAATATATTAAATATCCTATAGAGACTAGCCACCTCTAGAGTGAATTAATTTAGCATATGACCACTTGGAACGATAGTAAGACAATATCATCACAACATTGGACACGTCTCCTTTGTATAATCGATATGATAAATAAATTAAAGTTGGAACATGTGGACCATGTAGATAAGATAAGAGATAAAGATCAATTGCATTGAGATTAGAGAGAATTCGAATTGCTCATGATAAATACTTTAGTGAATTAAGGAGAACTCAAATTGCTAACTCCAATTAAATATTGACAAAGAAATACTTGAGTTAATTAAGGAAAACTCAAGTTGATAACTTTAGTGATGTAATCAAGGAGTTTAATTAAAAGAAGTTACTAAGTGTCAATAAAGAAGAATGAGTTAACTAAAGTGATATGCATGATGACACTTTAGTTAAACTAAAAGATGACACTTGAGTTAAACTAAAAGACGGCACTTGAGTTAAACTAAAAGAGGACACTTAAGTTCAACACCTGAGTTATGAAACTTGCATGACTACACTTGAGTTAGCATCCTAACTAAGTGGTCTAGCATCTAGTTGAAGATTGAGTTCATCCTGAGGTTAGATGATATAAAGATATTAGCCAAGCATGAGTCATATTGCATATGGCGAGTCATTGAGAAAGATATGGATGAGACCAAGGAAAAAGTGTGAATTGGTGTGTTCATAGTGTGCATCAAAGCGGGAATTGTGAATTGGTGTGTAGAAAGTGTGCATCGGTGTAGAAACTGCAAATTGATTTGTGTGTAGGGAATATAGTTGGATCAATCAATATTTCTGTCCTCTCTATTGCTCAGTGATTGTAACTAGGGTGCTTGGTACTTCTTTCTTATCTTACACCAAGGGTTCCAAAATTGTAAAACACATTCTCTTCTATCTATCATTGTGCTAAGGAGATTTGTTGGGGTTTTTCTCCTTCATTGTTTTGAGGGTTTTCCCCAGGGTACATATTATGTTATGTGTGAATGTTTATGTGTATGATTGATTCATTGATTTCAAGTACTTAGTAATTTCACATTTAAATATTAAAATATCAAAGTTCAAACAAAATTCAACACCAAATACCATATTCAATTCTACATAATCAAATGAAATTACACGTTCATCCTCATTAACAATAAAATGATAAAATCCATTCTCTCTACACATGTAGGCACATTTAATTGTTATCTTAATGTAATGTTAATTTATCCATCTAATGCCACTAATGAGAAGTAAATGAAATCCTTACGTAATTCACATTAATGTTTTAATCATCATATATCAAAATATGGGGCATTACAGTGCAAGATTCAAGAGAAGCCAACAATCTCCCTTAGGGAGGTACTCTTTGTTCACACAATTGCAAGATAAATTGGATATAAGAATGGAGAAACACTTGCCTCTTATGGGAAGAGAGAAAGGGAGATTGTTTATGCCAATGTGAGGGAGGAAATAGATTAAAAGTAGAGCTCTCAATGTAATTCTAATAACATAACTTTGCTTTGATTTTCACCTATGGAATGCATGCCTGTGGATTCCTTTTATAAGCCAAATGGAGGTCAAGGAACATCTAGATCCATATATGAACACTCCTTCCTTTGGAGGGGTTTCCCAAGTACATGAGAGGGGCTATTCAATGCTCCAAAGCATGTGAGAAATACCTATTCAAATTTTGGAGCCAAGAGAGTCGCTCTGAGCCTTTAATGTGGTGCAAAAATAAGTGGTCTAACAGTTTTGACAGTCGCACAACTTTTGAGGGAAATCCCATGTGGGTAACTGTAGATAAGGATCATGCTTTGCATGAGTTTTCAATGCTTTTAGTTGTGTGATTTCCCATTTATTCATTTTAGCATTGTAGGGCTTAATTTGTCTTCTAGATCTGATGAGGATGTCTTCAATGAGCTGCATTTTATATGTTGATGACACGTTTCTGCAAGTTTATCACAAATGTCACATGTGCGCAAGATTTACGCATTAACAAACCTTAATAACCCATTTTCCACGTCAAGACGAGAGTAAAAACAATAGTATAAACTTTAGTAGGGTAGAAACTAATGCTAGTATAAACTTTAGTAGGGTAGACACTAATGCAATGCCCATAATTTTCTTGTTACCCTATTGTCAACAAGAAAGTCTACCTGTCATCCCTAACCAAGTAAGGGTAAATATAATGTTTTTCCTTTTCACCCCTTTGTTGGTTGTGGAGGTTAATTATCTTTCTAAGTCAGAGGATTGTTTCAACTTTGTTCGGATTCCTGGCTGAGCTATAGGGAGTGTTTTTTATTCATTTTTCAGACATGGAAATGTGGTGAGAATCTCCCTGTAAAATGTTATAATTTCGTAGTCAATATGAACCATTCATAAGATCTCATAGCTGACAATAGAAATTATGTTAGGGATTTTATCCCCAGAAGGAAACCTTCTCTATGTATGAGGGAATTGTCTTGAGACTGTGTAGTATTGTGAACGACCAGTGTGTCTGTGAGAGAGTGAAGAGGAAGTTGCACTGGATGTGTTGTGGGTTGTATCCCTTCATTTTGTTGGACTGTATAATACAAAGGATTGGCAATTTATCTGTGGATGTATCCCATATTGGGTGAACCACGTATCGTGGTGTCTCTCTTGTATTGCATTTATGCATTTTATTTATGCATTTTATTTTATGTTATTGCTCTGCAATCCTATTTTTCTAACATCCCCTATTTAAAATAAAGAAATCATACTGAGGGCTATAATAACAACCTTCTTATGCTCATGTCAAATTTATTATATCCTCATGTCTATATGTAACATCTATTCCATAAAATCGATTTATTGAGAAGTTATTAACATGTGTCTATAGCCAAGCACCTATTGTACACACTCAAATTACAATAACAACATCCAATATGTATATTTCTTCATATAATCCAAACCTCATGAGTTAATATGGATAATATATGGGTTGAAAAAGCTGTTTATAGATTTTTTCTTCATATTTAGAAGAATTGTTGATGGATTTGAATTATCTAAGCAAGAGTTATATTCAAATTTAGTCGGTTGTTGTTATGAATTTTAGGCTAGTGTTAATAGTCCACAAACTAGTTTCTAACAACAAATTTATGACTTAGCAAGGATTGAGACATCCAAAAATAGGGTCTCACTAAAAAAGGACGTTTATCATTTTTTAACCTTATCACAACAAGCCAATAACTTATTGAAGATATAAAACCAAGTAAAAAAACATAAAACTTACCCCTCACCATTCAAACTATTACCCTTTAACAACATATGTACTAAAATTACAACTAAAATACATATTCTAAACACACTTTCGTCAAATTTAAAATACATATTTAAAACACATATTCTAAAGACACTTTCATCACATTTATGAAAAATAATAATGTGAATTGAAGTCACTAATAAAAATAATGTAATGTTGTCTCCAAAAAGTACATCCTCTTACTTTCTCTCGATAACTTTTAATGGTTTCCCTTTTCCCATCGAAAGGAAACGTAAATGCTTTTCACTTCACTTGTCCTATCATATCATGATACCCTCTATTTATTAGTCCTATCATATCATTATACACTATATTTTATTGGGCAATAAACAAACTTCATTGTGAACCTCTATTTATTATTTCTATCATATCATGATACCCTATTTTTTATTGGGCAATAAACAAACTTCATTGGTTCACAATATTTATATTGCGTACAATTTACTAGTACCCTAATGGAATATTTTC
Organism: Pseudotsuga menziesii; assembly: GCA_001517045.1. Classification (NCBI taxonomy): domain Eukaryota; kingdom Viridiplantae; phylum Streptophyta; class Pinopsida; order Pinales; family Pinaceae; genus Pseudotsuga; species Pseudotsuga menziesii. Next base: position 166,561 of record LPNX010926787.1, read on the forward strand.
ACTTAATGCAATACATAATTTTCAAGGGGCCCTCTTTGATGTCTAAAGCTTAATTTCAATGTTAATTCCAATTTGCTTTGTAAGTAAAGAAGTGGAAATGGAAATGAAAATTTCACATTGAAAATATTTTAAGGTGAATCATCATTAATTATATCCAAAATCACTAGTAATTGGTTCAGTGAATCGATCATCTTTTGACCAAGTGAACCATGCTTTTGTCATTATCAAGAACAATGCAACAAAGTGGAGGATTCATCTTGATGCCTCACATGAAAAATATGAAGGTAATAAAATTTTTGGGACAATGCCTTAGTTTTTAAAGAAGTCGGTGTCAAAACCAAAACCAAAGGAGGACATCGATTTAAACCATACAAATCACCATCATGTTGACTTAAAAAGTCTTCAAAATGTCGTGAGATGAAGATATTTTTAGGATTCTTTAATGACTTCTTTAATGGTGGATTACATCATTTTTCCCACAATTTAGATAGATTCTTAGGTAGAGATTTTTAGGATTTTCTAATGACTTCTTTATTGGTGGAATGCATTGCGACAAGAATATATTATGTTTAGTTATGAGAATAGATAATTGGTTAAAATTATTTAATCGAAGTTTAGATTTAAATTTGGTTAGCGGTTATTACAACTCAAAATTATATCTAATAACTTGCAAGATAAATATACCATAATTTGTGATGTAACAAGTGTCGAGACATCTTAGGGAACACTTATGGGAACCTCTATCTTGGAGGACGTATACCCTTTTAGCCTTATCACAACTAGCCAATATTTTATTAGGGACTTGAACTTAGGTAGGAAGAGTGTGAAACTTACCTTCCAACTAATCAAGTTGTTGACCCTTGAACCATGTATCAAAGTTACTCTAAATGGTTGGGGGGTATGTTTTGCACTCTCCTCATTTAGGTTCAATCCATAATGAGACACTCACCTATTGTGTCTTGATTGAAAGAGTCAGCACCCCTATTTGCGACATCTTAACTCTAGATTTAGGCTCAAGTTTCATGTTATGTGAGGCTTGTAAGCAACAAAGGGTCAACAATTTAAATGGTAGGGATGAAAGTTTCACACTCTTCCCACCAAGTCCAAATCATCAATGAGACATTGGTTTATTGTGATAAGGCTAGAAGGGTAGATGCCCCTGAGATAGATGTCCCCTTGGGTATACCTTGGGACATCTTCACCCTTGTTACGTCACAAGTTATTGGTAACACTAACTTGCAGGTTGTTGGATATACTCTTGGGTTATAGTGGTAGCTAGGCGGATTAATTCTAGACCTAGCCTAAACCACTATGTCTAGTTATAGAATCCCGTGGTTTAAAAAATGGGTATGGGTTGTAAGTCATTACATCTAGCCTAAAGTTTATAGTAGCAACTATCATAGACCCATCTTAAATCTGGATCTAAAAAGATTATATTTATTAAGGTGTAAACTTGGTTCTTCTCGATTCTTGATAGATTTTTTTTTCCAGAGAAAAAAAGTGTAAATATCTTTATTTACATTCTGCAGATGGTCCATAAGTCCATTAACAACATAAAAACCCAGCATGATAGTTGATATTACAATCAGAATAATGCTCCAAAAAGAGCATATAATTCCAAAAAACTCAAAGGCATAAAACCTTAATCAAAATAAAAACATGTCCCAAAATCCACCATTATGCTCAAAAGAGATCCATTCTCCTCATCCATAAAGAAATTGATTCCAATAATCCAAAGATGTTCCATATATCTTCCCATCAAGCCTATTCATGATCCCAAAATTGTTTTTGTCAAGTATATAGATCAAAAATGTCAATAGCATAATATCAGATATTATAAACAGTATCAATACTGATCAAATATATTCCCATATACTTATCATCAACACAAAGACCTATCTTAGTTCAAAACTGCATAGTTAATCATCAACCAGATTGTTTTACAAACAAGGACAAATATAAAAGACTGTTATAACCCATGTCCCAGAGATCCAAAACTTAAGAATCCTTAGAAAACCTGAAAGGTTTCCACCACTTTATCAGCCTAATGTTCCTTAATAGACCAGTATCCTTCCAGAATTCTACCTCCAGCTGTTGCCAAAGCATCTGCAGATGAGTTTCTTTCCCTATAGATATGCTTGAACGATACAAATTTGAAACAATCAGTAAACCTGTTAACATCCTTAAGAATCATGGATAATTCTAAATTCAATAATCGGTACTTACCACATGCCCAGTTAATAACTAACTGGGAATCACCGAAAATATGGATTTTATCCAAGAAGTTCCTTCGAGCAAGAGTAAGGAGTAGCTTAAGGGCATACAATTATGCATAATTGTTAGTTCCCATACCTAATATAGCTTTAAAAGAAATAAAATGATCAGCTGATAAATGTAGCATACCTCCAGCTCCACATATTTTTGGATCCCCGACTGCAGAACCATCAAAAAAACCCCAGGCAAAGGTTTTGTCAATATTTTCCACAAAGATGTTTCTGAAAGAAACCATAGATTGCTTCTGTGGAATATTCCTCATCATACCCATACTAAAACTAGAGACCTGTGCAGTAGTTAAGGAGATATCTTCAAAACAAGACAAATTTCTGGCCCTCCAAATAAACCATAAAACAATGATAGCTAATGGTTTAAAATTTGCCACTTGCTCATTCAAAATCCAATTTTTGAAGCATACTGTCACTGATTCTCCATGCCCTGTGCAATAGTTAAGGAGATATCTTCAAAACAAGACAAATTTATGGCCCTCCAAATAAACCATAAAACAATGATAGCTAATGGTTTAAAATTTGCCACTTCCTCATTCAAAATCCAATTTTTGAAGCATACTGTCACTGATTCTCCATGCCAAAGATTTTTGAGTTTCAGATTATCCTCAATGATAAGCCAAACAGACTATGTAAAAGGACAGTCCACTCCAATATGAAAATTGGATTCACCTTCCAACTTACACAAATAACATAAACCTGGTCCTTCTCTACCTTTCAAGATCAGTACATCCCAAGTCAATGCTTTCCTAGAGAGCAGAAACCAACAGAATAATTTTGTCTTGAGAGGGCATTTCAGCTTCCATAAGACTTTCCACCACCAAATATGATTCATTTCCTTGATCATAAGTTGTGCGTATCCTTCTTTGGGTGTGTACTTGCTAGATTTAGAAATATTCCAAACAAGAGCATCATCTTCATCTGAAATCCTAACATGACTAGTTTTAAGTATGGCTAAATAATCGTCCCATACATCTATCTCATGAGGATTAGAAAAACCAATAGATTCAGCAGAAACCCATAGTTGGGGCATCACAACATTCAATCCTTGAGATCCAATATCAAATAAGAAGTGAAAACCAGCCAGATCTAGTGTATCAATCATGGAGGATGGTAAAGTATGTCTCCATTTACATCCTAACCAAGGATCAATACCAATACGAACAACATTGCCATTACCAATATTCCAAACCAAATGATTCCCAATAATATCAAAGGCCCATAGAACAACCTTCCAATAGATTGATATGTTCTTCTTTCTTTTACAGGTGCTCTAATCCATTCAAGAATATTCAAAGGCTAAATATATTTCTGATTTGCAATCTTTACCCATAACCCCGAACCCTGTATAATATTCTAGACATTCTTTGCTGCAAGAGCTTTGGTAAAAACATTAGGAACTTTAAGTCCCCAACCCCACGAAGACTTTGGACTAGCCAAAATCTTCCAGGATGTCCATGGTAAACCGTATGTATTCATTTTACCAGACCAAAGAAATTTAAAACAATTTTTTCTGATCTTCTCAATAATCCCCATCGGGATCCAAAAGTGCATCCAATATACCGGTATAGCCTCTAAAACTACTTTGATCAATATTAGCTTGCCCCCTTTAGATAACCAGTGAAAGCTCCAGTTATTAATCCTTTTTTCTACCTTGATAAGTAGCCAATCCCAGTCCTTTAAGAGATATCTGCATGGTTTTAGATAGAACCCAAGGTACTTCATTCCATTTTCAATTCTGTCAACAAGAAAGGTAAAAATATTCTGTAAAGTAATAACTTCAAATTCTTCCAGATAGGAAAAATATAAAGAAAATTTGTTATCATTTATCTTCATCCTAGATGCTTTACAGAATATCAATAAAATCTCATATAAAGTGGACAGAGATTGTTCAAATCCATCATTAACCATAACTATATCATCTACGAAAAGAACATGAGTTAATACAATATTATTACCAAAAGACAAGCCATGATAAGTTTCATATTCTTTGGCAAATAGTATAGCCCTTCCTAAACCTTCAACCATGACTAGGAACAGTAATGGTGCCAAAGGATATCCCTGTCTAAGACCCCTACCAGCCTTGAAGAAAGTGGAAGCTACTCCATTGATAAGAAGTGAGAAGGAAACAGAGGAAAGGCTACTCATGACCCAAGTAATAAAACTCCCTGCAAACCCCAATTTGGAAAGTATGACCCGAAGATAAGTCTAGCTTACACGATCATAAGCTTTTGATAAATCAATCTTAATCATAACAGCCTTTATGGATTTGCAATGCATAGTATGCATTCCTTCCTATGTCACTCCAACTACATCATGAATCTGCCTTCCCCATAGAAACCCAAACTATTCACCGAATATACACCTTCCCAACACATTTTTGATCTGAATAGAAATAATCTTACCCATGATTTTGTATACAAAATTACACAAAGAGATTGGTCGGAAATCCTCAAAAGATAAAGGATGATCAATCTTAGGTATAAGTGCAAGAAATGTAGAATTGAAAACCGCAGGGATTTTACCACTTATCCTAGAAGTTTCAATGACTCTTAGAAGGTCCTCTCCCAAAACATCAAAAAGACACTTGTACACCTCTACAGGAATACCATCAGGTCCCGTGCTTTTATCATTTTTTGCTAATGGATAGGATGTGCTTAATATCTTGCATAGTAACAGGCTTCATAAGTTCACAGTTATCCTCCTCAGTAACAGATGTGGGAAAAAAGCCTACACTTTGCACAATCTCAGGAAGATGCAAATCATCTTCTTCTTTAAACAGACACTCAAAATGATTAATCCCAGCCTCAGCAATATCCTCAACTCCTTCAACAAGAGATCCATGATCGTCATGAATTTTCCAGATAGTATTAATACTTTTCCTATGGGCCGCAAATTTATGGAAAAATGGGGTGTTGTCATCACCATAGATTATCCATAAAGCCCTACTTTTTTGTCGAGCCTCCTTTTCCCTAAAACATAAAATATTCCTCTTACGGGTTTCAAGCTCAATCAAGTACATTCTATCTTCCTCCGAAACAAACCCAATAAGAACCCTCTCAAAAAAAACTCTTCATCTCACATTCAATATCAGCTATATCCTTTATATCCTGAGCTTTTTTCTTCAAGGACCACTGAATAGAAATATTTTTGATTCTCTTAAGATTCACAACAAACTGGGTAGCAAGGGAAATCTCAGACAGAGCATCAAAAATCACCCAGGAGCTTTTTAATAAGTCAACCAGCTCATTATTTTCCAACTAGCAAGCATTAAACTTAAAAGGACAGTGAGCCTTAGAAGTACAAGAATAGATTTGTAAATAAACAAGTTGATGGTCAGAATCACCACCAGATCCGATCCATTGTTTCAGTAAAAAACCCTTATCCAGAAAATCAGTTAATAAAAGAAGTCTATCCAATCTTTTACAAATACTTTCAGAACCAACTCTACGATTAGACTAAGTAGGAATGGAAACCAGGGGGGTAATATCAACAAGCCCTAGTCCTTCCAAAAGATGTGCAAAAGATTAACAAAGAAATTAGTTAATACATCCACACGAGCTCTAACCCCCCAAATCTTAGAAAGACCCAAGGAGAAATTAAGATCTCCCCCAACTACCAAATAAGGAGACTTAAAACACTCCATACCCGACAAATTATTCCAGAAAATTTCCCTGTCAGAGTAAGGCCCATAAAGGTTTATGAAGGATAAATCCAACTGTAATCCGATAGAATGCAGAACAACACAAAGACCTGAGATCATAGCCCATGCATTTAACAGAAGAAAATTACGAGTCCTCCAACCCAGAAGAAGTCCCCCAGATCTACCCTTAGCATCCACAGAGACAAACTCCCAATCTTTAAACATAAATTCCAATTCCTTAACCAAAACACATCCATCACACATAGTTTCTTGCAAATATATAACATCTAAAGACTGTTCCTCAATCAGTCTTTTAATTGCTAGTTTTTTAGGAAGACTAGCCAAACCCTTGCAATTTAAAGTCATAAGGATCATAAGGGTAACTTCGGGGAGGCATACAAAGCTCTAAGTGCCTCAGATCCAATCTTTGCAGAATGATTAGAATTAATCATAACTCCAAACCGCCCCTTAACAGGAAAATGATTGCCAAAAGAATCACGAACAGGTTCAAACCCTCCATGAATAGATTTCGAACAAGAACGAAGAAAGTATCCCTTACTCACTATAGGAAAAACCTTGGGAGGAGATACAAACCCACAATCTCGTAAAGCACCTTTATGATCAGGATCAAAGGAAGAGACCGAAACCGATTCCTTTTCAAACTTATTCTCCCCTAGTCCAGCAGACAAAGTGTTAATGCTCAAAGGTTTAAGGACATATAAGGAGGGTGGAGAGTCTAATACCTTATCTTCTAACAAGTGAGAAAGAATCAGATCCTCTCGATTATCTATAAAAGTCGCATCCTCCTTAACTTCCAAAGGAGACCCACCATTCTTAACCTTCCAAACCTTATGGAAAGAAATAGAAGAGGCTTTCTTATTGAAAGGAAGCAAACAATCATTCATCAAATGACCATAAGCATGGCATCTATAACACCTAAAGGGGATTCCCAAATAATCCAAAGGCTGATTGAAGACATAATTACCATTTTGAAAGACCAATTCAGCAGGTAGACCATATCGATAACCAAGTAGGACTAAAACCCGCCCCATACAGCAAACCCCAGTATGCAGGTAGGAAAAATCGGTTTCCAGATGAGTGCCCAGGGTATTACCCACCAATTTGAAAAAATCACTAGACCAATACTCGAAGGGTAAATTAGGGAGTTTTACCCAAATCCGGATTTGATTATACCTTTCTATACGGGGGTCGAAAAGGGGCGTCCACCTTTTAATTAGTAGCCTGGCTTTGTCCCAACGCCAAACCCCAGCCAAGACCAGATCAACATTTTCCACAGTCAGGAACTTGAAAGCTATCCATCCTCGCAGAAGTAGGAAAATCGCAGGTAGATTGGAGATAATATCTTTTCATACCTTTGCAGCCCATTCATTTAAGCTATCAGAATTGAACTTTCGACCTCCGAAACGTCCAACCAGAGTCAGCTCATTTGTGAGGACTATATCATTTAAAGCCACATCTTTGCCCACTGTCATCAAAACAGGCTTTATAAATTTCTTAATAGTCTTATGAGCGCGCTTCATTTTCACTGCAGGCTTTATAAATTTCTTAATAGTCTTATGAGTGCGCCTCTTAATAGTCTTATGAAGCTTTATAAATTTCTTAATAGTCTTATGAGCATGATTCTTGATAGATATGGATCTAAAATGGATCTTGGTTTAATTTCTTAAACTTTTCTGTCAATTAAAATTAAGCCGACATATATTTTCTATCAAAAAAACATAAATGACAATAGCTCCCTGAATTCTACTCTCACTACAACCAACAAAAAAATCAAACATAAATCTTACCCAAATAATTTTAACCAATTAAATTTAAGAAAAAAATAACTAAATAATTGATTTACATACAAATGTAAGATAGCTGGGCGACCCATGTGTAGAAGCCCACATGAAAAACGCCACCATAATAAACCTTAAAATATGCCATGGTGACATCCCACGTGGAACATATGACCGACCTCGGATTGAGGTAGAGCAATAACAGCAAATTGACAAGGAAAATTCAATTAGCCCTATGTCGGGCTAAACTACTTAAAAATAATAACCCTATGTCGAGGAAAAGTATTTAAAAATAATACATGGAAATGATAACTTCAGATAAAATGTTTACGCCGTCATGGTCAACGACAGTTCACCGGCCTCTGATTCGACATCGACAGAAAGGTTAGAGGTGGAGAAAGATCTACCTAATTTGGATGCCAAACAATAAGGACAATATACGACTAAACCCCACAGTCTACATCTCCATCCTGTAGTGGTTGACTCTAAGTATAGTGGTTGAACGTGCAAGTATAAACTTCTTTTTAAAAAAATTTGTCACTAGTGTGGGGTCCATAATTTTAGATTCGGTCAATGTATGAGGGGTCGATAATTTATTATTTATTTTTAAATTATATTTTTCGTATTAACCATCAAAACTCAATGTGTGAGGGATTTTTTCTTTATTTTTTAATTGTGTTTTTCCCTATTAACAATCCAAATTGTGGTAAAAGAATGTTACATTTTAACTTCGAGTTAACACCAACCATAATTGTATTGTGATTGTTGTCCCAAAGAGATATTACACTACATGTAAGCGTTGTAGTGATTGTTCTAAAGAGATATTTGCACTACTTGTAAGAGCTTTTAGAATAATCAAATTTAACAAAAGTGACAAAATGTATGTAGATCCATAAATTTATATTACAATTTAAAGTGAAATTTCACTCAAATTTGAAATTCATTGGGTTAGTGTGCCCTATTACCCAACATTTTTATTTCTCAATTTCACTTTTTTAATTCATAAATTGGGTAGAGAGTTTAAGGGGAATAAAATTTATTTACTTATTTCTAGAAGAAGAAACCTTAAAAGATTTTGAATTACAAAAAGATCCATCAATGGATCTAAGATGCACCTTTAAGATGAAAAATAGATTTTAATTCCAGGAAGGCATCCATAGCATAATCCACCAAATGTTGCTTAACTAACCGAATTATTAGTGACCTTGGCGAAGAAAATACCTAGAATTAGAAAGGACTGAGTGCACTTGACTTGACCACATCAAATTATCAATTTCATGAAAAATGATAGACGATAGCACCTTCCTATCCTCATAAGTCTAGACCCCACCTTCACTATTGGCTTTAACAAGCTTCTATGATATCGAGGCATAAGGTTTGGCCAAAACTATGTTGAAATCCGTATCCACTACCAGGCATAGCTCCATAAAAGAGTCCTTCCAACTCGACAGAGACACAATCCCACCATGAGGAGAAAACTAATCGCAATTGGGTTAACTGGAGAGTGAAGAAATGGATTCTAAGGTAGCAATGCTTTGGGAAATATCACTAAGGCTATCTAACTTTGGAATGGAAATCCTTGAAATTAGAAAATCAACTCAATTTTCCATTGACTTGTCACAAATGCATTAGGGTTAAGATCCTCCTCCCCACATGGAAAACCAAAATCTTAGACTTCCTCTTGGGGATAAACAAACAAATTCTTGAGTAGAGAAAAAGAATCCCCATGACTAACTTTAAAGAATCTTCAAAATAAAAGTGGCTTCAGTTTTTTATATGCAAAATCCTTTTGGGGGGAGGCCCTCAAAATATGTCTTGTGACATAATAAAACCTACATCTAAAAGGGATAAGTAAATTTTAAAGATCCATAATTTTCTTGAAGTGCAAAACTTGGCAGATCTTACTAATTCTTAAATTTCCAACCGTAAAATGTTTGATGTTCTTTTTGTAAAAATGTTCTAATTTCTAAGGTTTTTAAATAATTTATGGGTAATTTTAGCGATGTTTAGAGTAAAACATTTTTACCTTGTGGAATGTGGGCAAATCAATTTAGAAAAAAATAGAAATTGACAAATCTTTTTTTGGAAAATTAGCTTGTGGGTTAAATTCCACCCCTAAAATTCCCCTAAAAAGGAACCTTTCATAGTCTAAAACATGAACCTAATGTGGCTCCTCATACTCCATTACTAAATTTCCCGTTGAGTCCTTGTGTGGTCCTTGTTACAGCTCATTTGTAACAACATGCTAGGAACCCCCTTCGAACATAGGTTTTTCGAAACTTCTTATTAGAATGAACCCAAAAAATCCCCTATGGCTTGTAGGATCTTTGACTAATGGAAATGAGGAGGAAGACCCAAAAGGTGAACCCAAAGAATTTGAATGTCTTTATTTTCCATGGAAGAATTGAAATGTCCAAACCAAGGAAAAAGTTAGAACCCAATGACCTCTCACATCCATGAACTTCCATTCAAAATTGCATCATTTTTGTTGTCATTTTGAAAAAAAAGCAAGAAAAAACCACACAATTAAGAAAAGAAACACTAATCTTATTCAAAATCACGTCTCACCAAACTTCATCTATCTATAATTTCAACTTGGAAGTTGAAGAATTCTTCTCATAAAATTAACCATATAAAACTTGATATCTTAAGTTATCTATACCTTCTATAACCCAGAAATGAGAAAGGACTATCTTCATCTTATTGTAATTGATTCCCCTTTACCATTCAACCATATCCCTATCACGTCTTTATTAAAACTCCTTACTCTTAACCCTCGATCCATTAGTTAAAAAAAACCCTACCTCCTTCTTCCCTTTCTCATTATTTAAGTCTCATTTAAAAAAACATATACACTTGAGGTTGACTCACTACATATGCAAGTTTGTGTTGTAATCAGAATTTTAGTCTTTTATTTTGTGTGAGGTGATAGTTTTAACTTTTTCAAAGTTTTGATGAAAATGTAGATAGAGTTTATAGTTTTAGCATTCATATAATTACTTATAAAATTGATAAAAAATATTAGTTTTAGATATTTGATATGAAGCATTCATATTAACCGAATTTTAGTGGACTTTGCAAAGTTCCATCATTTTGATATATTCTTTTCAGAAATATATAGATTACTAAAGGTTATGTTAAAATAAGTCAAAACTATAATAACAAAGTTTCTTAAACAAAATATTTCTGATCTTTATATATAGCACATCCACATAGTTTGTCGCTGGATCACATAGATAAGGATCAAATGGTTAAGAGATAGTTATGAAATGGAAGATACTTTGCAAATATTATTTTGTTCTTCATATTCTTCTAGTTAAACGGATTTAACTATGAGTTATCCATACCTAGCTACATATTATCACGAACATTCTTTTTGTTAGTCATTTATCAACTATCAATTGTTTTTTATTGCTCCGAAGAGGTGCATTTTACAGCCCAGTAGGGGAGAGATGTGTAACTCCTTACGTGCTCATCCTATAGTCGACACGTGGCCTTTATAAAAAATAATAAAATATTATTAAAAGTAACCTGTCGGCTTAAATTAAATTTAAATTATTTAAAATTGCATGCATATAAAACAAAATAAATTAGAGAAACTAAAACCAACATTGAATTACACATTTCCACTCTAAAAAAGGGTTTGCACCTTGAGAGATTTGATCCCTCTCGGTGCTTAGTAGATCCCCTTTTAGATGGATCTACGCTGGTGTTATTTTTCTTTTATCTTTCATTCTTTTAGTTATCTGCCATGGATTGTTGGTTATCCATTCATCAGCTATGACTTATCCATGCATTATCAATTAGCTACCAGTTATTGTTTTTATTTTTATTTTATAATTGTTTATTTTGAATTTTGAACGACTGCCATAAAATCAATCTCTACAGCACACTTGTCTCATCCTCTTCCATAGATGAAAAAGTATAAGCTGTAATCCACCCCAAATCTCAAATAAAAAAATTTATCAACATAAAAATTGGTAATTTAAAAATAAACCAAATTATCCAAAGTATTCAAAAGATATTAATGAATAAATAGTTAACTTAAGACATTTCACAATTAAAAATAAATAAACTTAAAAAAAATTGGTCTTACTAGCTTTTTGGTTTTTAATATCATCAAACTTATTTTTCGAAGGGAAAATATCAGTTCCTTGCTATTTCATTAAAATAAAAAAAAACATGGAGCACTTAGAATAAGCATGCTTGCACGGAAACACTAAATGGGCATTCCCCCTTCTGAGATGCTTGCAATCAATTCTCAGTTGAAATTTTAATATTATGCATATGTCTTACATCAATCAATTTCTGTGTCTGACCCACTTACCTGATGCAATGGTTTGGCCAAACAGCAAGTAAGCCTGGCGTACATCGCAATAGATGACGGGATGACTTTGAGGGACAAATTTCGATTGAATTCCTTGAGGTAAAAATCAAAGTGTTTTACCATAGTTCAACTTTGGAAATTGGAAAAGTAAATGAGCACGCTCAACTAAAAGCTGCAAAACCGTGACATAATATTTCATCGATATAATAATTTTGGAACATTTGGTTACCATAGTCAACGACCCTTTCGCCACTAGTATATATATATATATATATAAGTTCCCACGTACAATAGTTGAATGAAAGGCAGAGGGCACCAGCTTATCGTACTCCTTAGAGTCCAATGTCAGTCACTCATGCGCTGGCTAACACATATATTGGATCTTATTACTTGTGTAATCACAATCAACGAGAAGAAACAACGAGCCCATATTATAACGAGACAAAAATAATAATAATGATAGGGTTCATAGTCAATAAGAATTATGAGCGAGGAGGTCCAGAGTCCTAAGTATATTTTTCTATTTGTAAAACTCTTTTTTAGAGTGTAAAATTTAAGGAAGAGTTTTAATTTATCTAATTTGTGTAGTTATATGTATATGTTGTTGTAAATGTTTTAAACTAATTTGAGTCGATATGTTATTTTTTTAAATATTTTATTATTTTTCCAAAAATTTAAGATTAACACGAAAAAAGTTACACTATCTCTTTCTATTAAGTTGTAAAATGCCTCTCTTCAATATGTAATTATTACTTATTTCGATTTTCTCAATAATATAAACAGTTTCTTTATAAAAAAAATAAAAATTTCTACATGAAAAAATATATATATAACATTCTATCAAATTCAAAATATAAAAGTTCAAAGTTAGCTTTCTATTTACATGTTATTAACCTAACTACAATGTTACCTTCTACTTACATGTTGCTATAAGAATTGAAATTGTGCTCATATCCATTGAAATCATCTATTTTCTTGGGCCTTTTGATCTTTAAAATGGTTTATAGGATATGCTCTTCATTTAGAATAATCAAAATGCTAATGGTGTTTTAGTGGGTACGTGTTACATGTTGCTAAAATAATTGAAATTGTGCCATATCCATTGAATCATTGGGATTATATTTTTTCTTGGGCCTTTAGATCTTTGAAAAGGTATAGGGAATGTTCTTCATTCAAATAATTGGAATGTTTATGGTGTTTTTAGTGGGTACGTGTTACACGTTGCTAAAATAATTGAAATTGTGCCATATCCATTGAATCATTGGGATCATATTTTTTCTTGGGCCTTTAGATCTTTGAAAAGGTATAGGGAATGTTCTTCATTTAAATAATTGGAATGTTAATGGTCTTTTTAGTGGGTATACGAAAGTGGGTTGTTGTTATTGGGTTAGTTGTAAATCTTCAGTAACTTTTATAAATTAAATATCTTTAGCCATTATTTTTAAGTGAAAGAGATTGAAAGTTGATTTAGCTTATTAAATATATTCTTAAATTGGAAAATAAAATTTAAATATTAAAACTATCTTATAAAATAAATTAATATTAATTAATAATGACGAGATTGAATGGGGTGGCTTATACAAGGGATTTTTTTTATCTTCACGGAATTTAAGTTATATTATTTTTTGGGGTTTGGGAAAAGCCACCGATAATCAAGCAAAAAGTATGCTCTCTTCAAGGTCGGGATTTCATTCTCTCCATTATAATTCAAAATGTTTTAGTCATAGGATACTATTTTTTTGATCATTTCACAAACTAGAAAAGGCATATCGCTTGAGGATAAAATTGTTGGAAAATTGCAATATTGAATTGTTGATCGTATGCAGCGTATCACGAAAATTCGCTTGGTGCATATTCGAAGAACTAACAATCAAGTAGCCAATCACTTAGTGAATATCGACACCAACATTGGTGAAGGCGAATTAAGCAAAAATGGGGGCCATCCTTATACTCGGTGACTCCCCTAAATGTTTAAGCATGAAGTCGAATCAAAGGTATTTGTCCCACCGAATGTTCATGAACTCCACTTAGAAGTAGATCGTATTTTAAAGTGTGGGCATTAAAGGAGCCATTTCTCCACACATGGGAGAAGGCTCGAGAGAACATGTCTTATCGACTAAAGGACTGGGGTAGTGTAATATGAGTTGCAACTTGTTTCTAGGAATCAGTATGGTATTATGCATGTTTCCTCTGACTGGTTGGAAGATGGTAAGAGAGTGCTCTAGGTCACTAAGAGTTCCATTGCTAGCTTTGTTGGCAGTTTGTGAAGGAGCTTTCTCTTGGGGTGGTAGATTTTGTTTTCCCTCTAGCTTGGTTTAGTGATTGCATAGTTTTGTCATGCATTTCTAGGGCCATCCCCTTTCGATTTTCCTTGGAGGTTTTTGCCTTTGGGTTAGCAAACTTTGAGGACATCCCTATCATCCCTTTACAAGGATGTGATAATGCTCTATTGGAGCTTGTATTTTGGGTGTACGAGGAAAGGGGCAATATGAAGTTTGAGGAGGGTGCCACGATGGAGATTTTTAACTAGTGGATGGATTTAGAGACATGAAAACGGATATCAAAGACCTTCAAGCAACCCTGCGTAGATCAAATTCCTAGATGGAAGGAGTCCTCTCGACCATCTACGAGGTAACCTCTCATGTCTCCTTACTTGAACACATATTTGAGAACTTTGAAAACAAGGCTTATATGTAGAGTGGTCAGTTAGAGAAATTGTCTATCATTGTGGATGCCCATTAAGATTTGTTGGATGGAATCCAAATCATGCTTACTAGGAATGTTGGATCCAGGACTATTAAAGAGGATTTAGTTTACAAACGAAATGAAGTCATTGTTGAAATCTCTAGCTCTCCTGCCTCGCAAGAGGAATCTGGGAATTTGTAGGGTCCCTGCGTATTTTAATTTGATAAATGCTATGTTTTAAATTTGCTTTTGTTCTCGAACATTATGTAAGGGTATATAGAAGCAAATCCCTCTTAGTTATATATGTAGCGGTCTCAAGACTTCAGGTAGAAGTCATAATGTTGGAAACAATCCTATAAGCTTATGAATTGAGATTTTTTATTAGTAACTTTTGTTTAAAAAATAATAAATAACAATAAGATTGCAATTTATAAATTAACTTACCAATTAATAGAATTTTTATCTATATACATATATAATTTTTGTATTCTACCTAATGGTAGGTTTTAAAAAATTTATAAGTCATTATTAAGAAGAATACTTTATATACATTCATAATTTTTGTATTCTCAAAATACATTTTAAATGTAGTTTTAAATTTATAATTTTAAAAAAAATTATTATTATTTTTTATCTTTTTATTTTTGATAAAAATAAATAAATTATTTGAAAAAAAATTTATTCTTCTTATTTTCCAAACATATACATGTATAAATAAATTTCTTTATAATTTCTTTAAATTCATTTAGGTGATGGATCAACCAATGTCATCTAACTCATTTTAGTGATATTTTTTTCCTTAGAATGTTGTCAGCATAAAAAGATTTTCTAAATAAAAGATTTATCTGATTTCTTATTGGTTCCATTTTGGGGACGTCTTCCTCGAGGGTTTTATAGGTGGGCATGCAATAAGCACTCTGTAGGAATGAGCACCTGAGTGGGTCTAATGGTTAAGAACGTGTGTTATCTCCATGGAGATCACAGGTTCACATCGACGGGGTAGGGTTGCTCATTGGCCCGTTGTGACAAGGCTTGAAGGGTAGGCAACCCTTGGGATAGAGGCTCACCCTGGTGGGTTTCGGGACGTCTTGACCCCTGCCAAGTCACAAGTCACTGGTATATCTGGCTTGCCGGCTATTGGATATACTCTTGGGAGGTTGTTGTTCCCATGGTAAAAAAAAAAGCACTCTGCTACGACTATCAAAATACCAACACTTGAATTTGATCCAACTCTAAATACAATAGTTGGTATGCCTCGCGGCCGCAACATTAATTGTCATGCTACTACATACTGATTGCATGCCTGGTAAGTAAAGAGTGACGACATGCTGAGCTCATAGGGGCGATGGAGTGTCGACGTCACACTTCTGAGATACAGATAGGGGTGAGGTTTAGCAACTGGTAACTGTAACCCATAAAGGCGCTGCCATGAAATGACTAGGATTAATATGGCTTATGTGTTTTAAGATACGTCATAGATAGAAGTTAATGCGTTGCAACTTGCAGCGATGTTTATTTCGATTAATTTATTCAATGAAATTTACACAAATAGCGTGTCACGCGTTTTCTAAATTAATTCTTTTGGTATAAAACAGAGGATAAAAATTAATCAGCCTGCAACTGAGCAATGCTAGCTGCCGTAAACTCATTACTGGTTGTTGAATTCAACAATTTGAAATCCAATAACCAACAATAAACCTACAACAACCATCCTTGCTTTATCGCAAGCTGGTTAAGAATCACCAAAACAGAGCCCCTCACCATTATTACAATCTCTACCATGCTCAGATTGCAGTCCTTCCTCTCGACTACAAGTTTAAAACTCACCATTCATAGATTGTGTTGGCTGTCCGTTTCGGTGTTGACTTCTTATATTATAGCATTTGCATTATCTTCATAATACTCACCACTTGTCAAATTATCATTGAATTCAAATGCGTAGGGAGCGTTAGTGTGCACTTTGTGTGTTGTAAATCCTTTGTTCTTTTATCATTTATCAAAAAACGTGTGAGTACCATTTCATGTGTATTAATCATAAAGCATTAGCACCATTTTATGTCTATTGCTTAGGATTGTTCTTGACGTTGTTATGTTGAAAGATGAGTGTTGTGGCAACTTGCAAGTCATTATGATCTCGTAGACAAAATTGGTGAATTGACTCATTGTAACAAGATTACGGCTCTATTTATTGTTTATTTATTATTGTAGTAAATTTTTTTGGAAAACTATTATTGTGCAGTGGAAAACATCGAGCATGGATGTTATATGTTTTTGAATTATAGTGTTTGAAATTTGACATGAGAATAATAAGGACAGGCTTTTTTCTTCTTGAAAAAAAGAATTATAGTGTTTGAAATGTTGATAACGATGACAACTAATTTCTTAAAAAAATAGGATTCGGTATCTTTGAGTTTAGCAATAAGAGATTTTTTTGGTTTTATGGATTAGTATTATCTGTGTTTTTGTGCTTTGATTTTCTATTGCTTTAAAGGTAACACATATTAGAATGAACAGTTGTACAAGACTATGTATAAGGCCATAGAGATGATTGATGATATTGAAGAGATGATGTGAATCTAGATGAGAAGAATAACTATACGCTGCTACATAGAAGATTGTAATTTCCATCTTTGAATAACAAGAAGATCGATACATTTACTTTGTGGATGTTTACCTCTCAAAGATTTTACCACATAAAATCTTTGTGTTCATTTGTTATGTGTTTGCCATTATTCTATGTTTTGTTTCTCTGATCTCCATTTAAGCTTACGCTATAACAAATGATATTAGAGCCAAATTATTGGAAGTCAAGTCGAAAAAGTGAATCGAGTCCAAGATTAAAGAAGCCTGGATTTTTTCCTACAAGCAAGAATGACAATTACTAAGGGTGATCAATACTTAGCTTGTTGTAAAGCATTTAATGCAGTTGCAGCAGGCATCTTAACGGTTGGATCTTAAACAATTTTAATCCAAGGATTAGCATGCATGTTGCAATCACATTGAATTCTCTGCAACAAGCTAAGTATTGATTGCCATTACTAAGTGTCACAACCCTCACCTCTTGAAAGGTGTGACAAATATAAGGCAAAGTGTCCAAATGCGACATGTCACAACCTATATGAATCGAAAAGTGCGACATGCTTTATAATGACTCATATATGCTTTAGGAAAAAATGGATTTCTTAAAAAGGTAAATATTATAATATATTTAAAGGTTTCCTTTAAAGGAGTGGATATATATATTTTTTTAAAAAGGGTTATTTAATTTTTTTTATTAAAAGATATAAGGTGTTAAAAGGTTTTGGTTTAAAACACTTTTGTTTTTTTAAATCAGTTGGTTGAGAAAATGACAAAGGTACATATTGCAAAGTTTGAGGTGGAGAAGTTCAATAGGAAGATTAATTTTGAGTCATGAAAACTTAAAATGAAAGATCTGCTTGTTCAACAAGGGCTACAAAAATCTTTATTGGAAAAATATAAAAGGTCGACGGACATGTCAAATGAGGATTGGGAGGATCTAGATCAAGAGCCCTTAGTACCATTCGACTATGTTTAGTAGATGAGGTCTTGTTTAGCATCATTGAAGAAGATTCGACAACAGACTTATGGGGGGTGAATCCATGAAGATGGGTGTCTATTTTGGGGGGTCTTATGAGAAAATAAATTTGATTTTTCATGTTTTTCAACTTTGGGCGAACGAAAGTGATATTTTCGTTTAGAATTTCACTTTCAAGTAAAAACAAAACTTTTAGAGAATTATGTTAGCTTTCTATTCATAATTTTTTCAATTTTTTATATTGAGATTTGATATGTCATTTCGAAAAATGTTTGACAGTGTGTCCTTATAAAATGAAATGACTAAAAAATAGACATGTTTGGTTGCACTCCTAAAATCATTGTTAAACTTGTGTTTTGCAAAAACAAAATATGTTACGACAATCTACACACAATATACTATTGCGATGACTATAAGTTTGTAACCAACGGATCTATATACTAATTATAATATTTTTTTGAATTCGATCAATGGGGAAACCTTGTCGATTTTCAACATGTGTTTGGTTGTGCCACTTTTCTCTCAATTGACTATAAAATTTAAAAATATACGAATACCCTTTTGAAGTAGACACTCCAATTAAGCGCACCATATTTGTTTGAATTTTTTAGGTGGTGTATTTTTAAAGCTATATATTTTTCATTTCATCGCATGTTAAAAGAGATGAAAGGAAACTCGACACATGTTAAGAAACAAAAAAAAAATAGCGGATCTCACCTATACATAGTAAAATCTATACCTACGGAAAGTAGATTCAATGACGAAACTAATGGTATAAAGTCTGACAGTCGATTTGTAGTGTAAGGCATCCATTTTACCTTCTGAAAATGGAGAAACCTGAAAATTGTGCAGGTTTAAGGTTTCAGAGGTTATTCAGGCGCATAATTATTCAGCCAAACAATTATTCGATTGAACAATGTTTTTCTATTACGGAACCGTTATTTACAATGCAAACACAAAAAAAAATTCGTTGGCCGGAATTTTTTTTAGCTCGCGTTCTTCTAGTTATCTGCCATCAATGGTTGGTTATCTATTCATTAACTATAAGTTATCCATGCACGACAGCAAACAATAATAATACATTACAATTTATCATATTACTAGCACACCCACGAACAAAACAGGTACTCTTCAAGCAGATACACTAGGTTGAATATATCCTTTGTCTAGTAACTCTTGTAATTGTATTGTTCATTTCGTTAATTCTTGGATACTCATATGATATGGAGCTCATGATACTAGTGTTGAAAACAACATTAGATCTATGTTAAAATCTAAATATCGTTTAGGTGGTAATACTGATATCTTATCACAAAATACAACTTCAAATTCCTTTAAAATAGGAAATTGTTCCAATTCAATTTTTTATTTTTCGGGCTCAAATTCTTTAATTTTGATGCCATAAAGTTGACACCCTTTTTTAATACACTTTTTACTTGTAGTGCTGAAATTTGTCGTGTAGATAAAGGTCTATAAATTTCATTCATTGTATGATACTTATTGTCCTCATCCACACTACTAAATTTTTTATGCAAATAGTCGATAACAGCTTTATGAGATTCTAGCCAATCCATATCTATCAAAATGTCATAGGATCCTAGGGGAAGTATATTTAAATTAATTGAGGTATCCAAGTCATTAAAACCTAATATCAAATCTTTAACTATCTTCGTAACTTTCCTTTTTGCCTTTGTTGCCAACTATACCAACCATGCATTTTTATGTTTTTCCTTACTAAGTTTCCACTTTTCAACTACTTTTGGTGCAATGTAACTTAAATTAGATCCTAAATCGATAAGTATAGAAACATGTATGTTCAAAACTTTACTTTCTACTTCCAACATGGTGGATTAATGGTCCGCTTGCCGATATTCCAAAGAAACATTAACCATAGGGATATTCCGGACTATGTCATTCACAGTAGAAGCTTCCTGCAACATGTTTACGGGTTACTATTCCATCCTCCACTAGAAGTTTCGATACTCTTTACCCCATTGCTATTGGTTGAACCTTGCCTATTGTAATTTTTATCAGTACGACCTCTTGTTCCTTTTCCAAAAGATGATGGTTTAAATCCTTTCCTACATTGATCGATCTTTTCAATTTTTTTTATTTTTCAACTTCTACTCAATTTGGATATTTGTTTAAACAAATGGTAGCACAAATAGGCCTTTCTAATTGCTTCATCCATTGTTGAGGAATTTCAAACACAATCTTTTCCTTATACACTGGGGGTAAACAACTGATAAAACTGTATACCTTAGCTTTTTCAACTCTTAGGTATGGTACATAGCATTGTAAATTTACAAACTCGGTTACAAATTCTTCCATGGTTAACAATCCTAGTCTCAAATCATTGAATTATTGGGTTTTCTCATCATAATATCATTTTGACATATACATTTTTTCAATAGTTTTAAAAAAAATTTCCAACTCAACTCTTTACTACGTATGCTACTGACACTTTTAGCCTTCTTTCACCACAGAGCAGATTTAACAGCCAAGATTCTATTGCTTCCTCAAATTCTCCATCAAACATGGAGGGCCTTAACTTTTTGAATTCTCCCTGTAACTCTACAAGTCTTTCTTTTTGTTTTTCTGTATTCATTTCATCACCTTTCTTTAAATCTTGGGGGGTTATATAGGAATGCTATTTGTAGTTTCCTCACTACTGCAACTTTGTAGTGCTCATTTTCTTTTCTTGTAAGGAACATAAAATAAATATAATAATTAAATTGATAATGTTACCTTAGTATAAAAAATATTAAAATTCAGAATCAAGTTGCTAATTTTACCTTAGTAATAAAAAATATTTCTATTAAAACTTTTTAACATTCTTAACATTCTCAACTTTTCAACACTGCATCTACAATCATACATAAACTTAATAATACATACTTTCATATATTTTGCACCTATAAAAACTTCATAACATTCCTAACCTTTCCTAACATTCATATATTTCCATCTATCAAAACTTCCTAACATTCATTCATATATTTGCACATATTAAAACTACCTAACATACATTCATATATTTGCACCTATCAAAACATTTTCTTCTAACATTCCCCCATTCCCACATTCACTCCTAACATTGACATTCCCCATATATTCATTCTTAACATTAACATTCCCCTATATTCATTCTTAAATTCATTTATACATTCATATATTTGCACCTATCAAAACTTCCTAACATTCCTAACATTTCTTAACATTCATTCATATATTTGCACCTAACATTTCCTAACATTCATTCTTAACATTCATTTCAAACATTCATATATTTGCACCTATCAAAACTTTCTAACATTCCTAGCATTAACTTCCTAACATTCATAACATTAACATTTCCATATTCATTCCCCATATATTCATTCTAAACATTAGATTTCACTTATCAAAGCATTCATTCCTAACATTCCCCTATTTCAACATTCACTCATAATATTCACTCATAATATTGCATCTATCAAAACATTCACTCCTAACATTGCACCTATCAAAACATTCACTCCTAACATTCCCCCATTCCCACATTTACTCCTAACATTGCACCTATCGAAACTCCCTAACATTCATAATATTAACATTTCCATATTCTTTCCCCATATATTCATTTTTAACGTTAGATTGCACCTATCAAAGTATTCATTCCTAACATTCCCCTATTTCCACATTCACTCCTAACATTCCCCCATTCCCACATTCACTCCTAACATTGCACCTATCAAAACTTCCTAACGTTCCTGACATTAACTTCCTAACATTCATAACATTAACATTCCCATATTCATTCCCCATATATTCGTTCTTAACCATTGGATTGCACTTATTAAAGCATTCATTCCTAACATTCCCTTATTTCCACATTCACTACTAACATTGCACCTATCAAAACATTCACTCCTAACATTCCCCTATTCCCACATTCACTCCTAACATTGCACCTATCAAAATATTCACTCCTAACATTCCCCCATTCCCACATTTATTCTTAACATTTATTCCAAACATTCATATATTTGCACCTATCAAAACTTCGTAACATTCATAACATTAACTTCTTAACATTAACATTCCCATATTTATTCCTCATATATTCATTCTTAACATTAGATTGTACCTATCAAAGCATTCACTCCTAACATTCTCTCATTCCCACATTCATTCTTAACATTGCACCTATCAAAACATTCACTCCTAACATTCCCCCATTCCCACATTCACTCCTATCAAAACATTCACTCATAGCATTCCTCTATTCCCACATTCACTCCTAACATTGCACCTATCAAAACATTCACTCCTAACATTCTCCCATTCCCACATTCATTTTTAACATTCATATATTTGCACCTATCAAAACTTCCTAACATTCCTAACATTAACATTCTCATATTCATTCTTAACATTAGATTGCATCTATCAAAACATTCACTCCTAACATTCCCCCATTCCCACATTCACTCTAAACATTGCACCTATCAAAACATTCACTCCTAACATTCCCCCATTCACTCCTAACATTAATATTCTCCATATATTCATTATTAACATTAACATTTCCCATATATTCATTCTTAACATTAGATTGCACCTATCAAAACATTCACTCCTAACATTCCCCCATTCCCACATTCACTCTTAACATTCACTCCTAACATTGCACCTATCAAAACATTCAATCCTAACATTCCCCCATTCCCACATTCACTCCTAACATAAACATTCCCCATATATTCATCATTAACATTAACATTCTCCATATATTCATTCTTAACATTAGATTGCACCTATCAAAACTTCATAACATTTCTATCACTCTCAACTTTTCAACAAGAAACATACATAATTTTAATAATTTACATACATTCATATATTTGCACCTATCAAAACTTCCTAACAATCATAACCTTTACATATACATGTATGTAATCCAAAAAACAATATCTAAGGTCAATGCACATTTATATAATCCAAAAAAAAATCATGAACATGTGAGTTCAATGTACATGTATATAATTCAAAAAAACAATCATGTACATGTGAGTTCAATGTACATGTATATAATCTAAAAATTATGTACATGTGAGTTCAAAGTACATGTATATAATTAAAAAATTAAGCTCCTCGATGTCCAAATCAACTACAATATATATATATATATATCTACATAAAAAGAACAATATAAATAATTCTCTAAATGGAAGTCCACCACTATCCTCGACTAGGGTCTTCCCTTGGACTCGTAACAATCTGCAACATGTATAAAATCAAATTATGAATATCATAAATTATTTAAAGAACTTTAAACCAAAATAAAAACATAAAAACATTAAACTAATATATCGAAGAACAATTCAATTATTAACAAAATTACCTCCAATTCTCTATCATCCAACAGAGTCTTCTCTTTGCCTCTAAAAGGTGGAGTAGAGCCAACCTACAACATATATAAAAACAATTTATAAATCTTACAAATTAGTTAGAATATTTTAAACTAAATTCAAAAAAATAAAATATTAAACTTACAATTCCAACACTATCGTCCAATGGAGTCTTTCCTTTGCCTTGAAAAGATCGAAGAGACCCAAGCTTCAACATATATAAAAGCAATTTACAAATGTCAAACATTATTTAAACTATTTAAACATATATATCAAAGAACAATTCAATTATGAACAAAATTACCTCGGTGCCAATATCCATATCCATTAAAGAACCTCTATCTTCACTTCCAATTTCAATACGTTCTCTTCCCTTAAAATTTAAATTTTGTTAATAAATAAGTCATAGTAAAAGCAAAAAATATTAAGCTTAGCAATTAACTTAAAAAAAAAAAATAGCTTACAATAGATGGAAAATTATCTAAAAAGTTCGAATCTAATGAAACCTGCATAAATAAGTCAAATTAACAATAAGATACATAGATAAATTTAAAAACAAAAAAAAAACTTTCAAACATAGATATAAATGTGTAAATTTTAAATATACCTCTCCAATATGCTCTTCTACATTTCTAACATTTTGACTAGTGGAGACTCTAAAATTATGTTCATTTAACAATTGAGAAAACTGAAAACAATAAACATTTACGTAACGTATTTATTACTATACATCAAAAAATAATTTATCATACATAGATATAATGTAACAAAAAGTTTAATTCAAAATAAATAAAGAAAAATAATAGATTGGAAGTACACAAACCTCTCCTATACTGGACATGTCATTAGATATTCTATTGAAAGCTATATTATGACAAAGCTTGGCATAGGCCTTTAGATTTTCAATGCCCATACAATCTGACTCATCATTTGTTTTCTAAACAAAATTTTGCCGAATAGTGGTTCGAGCCCTCTCTCGACTCAATCCAACATCAACTCCTACAAATGCCGAAGTCAAACCTTCAGCAACATTATGCCTTGCAGTTGTCCCAACTTGTGATGTGGGCTCCAACTCTGATTTGTAAGTCACAAGCCTAGGTGGATGAGATATCGGAGGTGGAGGTTGAAGAGTACTAGGATCTCTAAGGGCACCTTTTCGATTGCATATCCTCCCCTTTCCAACTCCATAAAACTCGGAATGAATATCAGTATAGTCTGGCTTCATTCCTAAAACAAATTCAGCATAAAAAAACCTAGCAAAATAATTAGTAACCTCATCGTTCCATGGCAACTGACCATAGGCTGCAAGAAATCGATCATATAAAAAATGTGCAAGTTCAGGGTCCTTAAAATATTGCACTTTCAATGCTTTCTGCTTTAAGCCCTCTGAATTTGAACATTGAGTTGGCCTTTTCTCTAGTCACCCTCTCCTTCACAACAACCCACTTGTCTGGACCCATCACTTCTGCTTTTCTTCTTTGCATCAAGGCAACAAAACCATATGTTGTTGGTACAAGATTCTCATATACCTCAATGAATTTTTGTAAAGATTGCAAAACCATCTCTATATTTTTTTTGTTCTTTGGAGCGAAATCCAAACTAGAAAGATTGTTTTGCAGCTTTTCATAGTGAGCCCTACAACTTTCAAGGGTCATTTGTTGAAGACCACTTTCCCATGGAATCTCCTCTGGTAAATCTGATGGATAGGTCGTAATGGGCGTACAACCCTCAGCTAGCTAGACATATTGCGTCCTTGCTCGACCTTCGCCACCCTGTGTAGGATGACGAGCCTCTTGCGAACCTTTCTCTGCTTCCACACTTATCTCTCGTATAGAAGGTCGAGATCCACGTTCACCCATAGATGATAAGGGGGAATCATCTCTGCCACTATCGCCACATCGATGATCAGATGAATGTGAACTATACAATAAGCTTGAGTCCTGAGGTGAAGTTGATAATCTTCAATTTTCATTTCGAACACCAACTCTCGAAGAATGTGATGACCTCCTACGCTTCTGTCTCAAAGGATGCTCTCTTTCCATTGGATATGATATCTACAAGTTTACACAAATGTCAATTTCTACATGTTAATTAATCAATTTCAAAGACCTAGCTACTATTAAAACTAAGATTTCAATGAAATATAAATAGAAAAACAAAGGTGGTATGGAGAAATAACATATATAAATACGGTGAGGCTTCTTCGTGATAAGGAAGATCCCTGAATCCACTAAATACACTGGTATATGATGGTTACTATGCATGATGTATAACTTTTTGACCTCGGCACATGCCATAAACTTGTTTTGGTTCAGAGGCCAAAGGTGGAAACATAGAGTAATTTGAAGCCAAACATGTTGATCCATTAAATAATTTTGCAAGTCGAGAGGTGGAAAATGTGGGGAGATAGTGTGTCAGGCCTAAATATCCAGGCCTGAAGTTCGAGAGTCGTAATGCCTCAATCACTAAGGGCCTAACCTTCTACATGTTAATTAATCAACTTCAAAGACCTAGCAACTATAAAAACTAAGATTTCAATAAGGACTTAGATATCACTAATATTATCTAATAGTTCTTTAAATGATTAAAGCTAATTTATTATCTGTTTCCATTTGATATGATATCTACAAGATTACACAAATCAAATCATATCATATTCAAATTCTACATGTTAATTCCTCATATTCAAAGACCTAGCCACTAAAAAACTAAGTTTTTAATAAAGACCTATATTTCCTCAACATTATCTAATATATCAACTCATAACATATTCAAATTCTGCATGTTAATTCCTCAACTTCAGAGAACTAGCTCCTATAAAAACTAAGTTTTTATTACCTAGATGTCCCTAATATTATCTAATAGTTTTTAAAATGAAAATAGCTACACTATTGTTGGATGTATGAGAAATTAACATAGTGATCTCTGTGTTTTTGATGTATTTTATATTTTTAAAATTAATGGAAACAATATCATCAAATATGAAATTAAAGCTACATTTCTTTATGTCAACTACACAAATTTTCATTATTCCATAAAATCATAAAAAACCCTTATGCTAAATAAACTGATCAGAGTCAGAGTTGATGAACTCTGCATCCACATGGACAAAGTTATGTTCATCACTCCATGTGGACAGAGTTCATCGACTCTGTCCATGGATAGAGTATTCATTCATGAACTCTGTCCATGGACAGAGTATTCATTCATGAACTCTGTCCATGGACAGAGTTGATGAACCAATATCTTCCTTATAATACCTATGAACTAAGATTAAAGTTTAAAAAAATGCACAATATCCTAATATAATAGTAAATATAAACTGATAACTAATAAGCATTATACAAGTTATATGTTTCTTTTATGATTTAGAATAAAAAAAAATAAGATCGAACAAATCAGTAATTAGAAAATTTGATGTTTTATGTGTAATAATGTTTTTTTGTTTCTGATTTATATAAAACGTACAAAAATATGTTTTGCTAAGTAAAGTTATCAGGAAAAGAGTTGATGAACTCTGCATGAACTACGTTTTGCTAAGTATAATATATAGTCTAAGGCAAGTGCAAGTACTTACCTACTCTACAGACAGACACTACTGCTGGCTACTAGCTGCCTAGTCATTATAGAGTTGTTAGTGAGAGCATCACTATTAAATATAGATAGAGCTTCTATTTATTCAACTAAACTTATATGTATTTCGGTAGAAAGATGAAAGATAATTGAATATAATGATATTATACTCAGCATGCTACGATCTCAAAGATTTGGGGGTTCAAAAATATCGTAGGTGAATCAGCTAGCTCATCCCTGAATCTCATAGGGAGAAAGTATTTCTAGATTATTCTACGTTGTAGTCTCGATCGAACTGACATAATCTTGTAATAGATATCTGGCATTTCTTGCCTTCTATTCGTTTCTCAGCTTTAAATACTTCCACTTCCCTTCTTCTGGGATTTGGAGTGTTTACAATGAATTATATATCCTAGTGCCTTTGGTTGTATAAAGCAATGAAGAGTAAGGGAAGTGAATCAACTTACTGCTATCAATCAGCTATTTTGATTTCATGGATTTATCACATCAAATGGCAAGGACATATAGATTTCAACTTGGAATAAGGCGAGCATCTAGAGACTGACTACATACACCTATGGATTCCCCCCCATTAGTCCAGCCTATCCCTATCGTTTTATGTTACACTTCTGCCTGTTTTGGTCTCCATCACGGGGACTTCAGTCAGTGAACCTCTCACATAGCACGTGCGATCGTGGGATATTAAAGAATACCCTTAATTTCAAGAGATATTGACCTGAACGCTTTTTGTTGAAACCCCCTCCCAATACTTAAAAGCTCCTCCCCACCCCTTTTTATACCTCAATCCTTATAAACCACCCTACCCACCCCGACCTTAAACCCCTCATCCCCCCAATACCTGCAATATATTGGTTCAATTTTTGATAATTTTAAAACCCACAATATGAACTAACGTGATAGGATATTGGCCAACAAGTGAAGCCCCCGTGGTCTCCATCTCCATAAGAAGATAAAGCAATTATTTCTTTAAACTTGCCTTTCTCTATCTAACCTTTTCTCTCTATGTTTCAAAAAAGCATGAAATGGCAATGGAACTTAATGCAATGCATCATGGACTAAGATAGTCATAAAGTGCCATGGGACTTATTCTTCGGCTAGTAGTTGTATGAACTAAAGCAAGTAGTAGAGCTTATGGACAAAGATATATAGTTACTACACTACAACTGAAGTTGTAACTCAGGCATACATGAAATGAAAAGGTTTTGAAATCTTGTCCCCTACCAACGAAAAAACATACATAAATAAATTGTTTACTTAGAGAGTTGATCAGCTCTGTCCATTTGGACAGAGCTGCAATGTCAAAACCCCAAATTTTCACAAAAAATTAAAATTTTTGAGATAACATAAAATGCTGAATCTGCGGATTACTAACCACTAATGGTTAGCGGAAAAAGAAACAGTTCAACGATTAGAATTGCATAATTTCAAATTACGTTAGCTAAGCAGTTTCTTTTTCGTAACACAATAAGGTTTACTTGCATATTGTTTTATTTCAGTTTATTGATGAGTCTTCTTTATGGCAAGTAGGTGGAATCTAACTTTGAATCCCGGGCTTACTTAGCATTTATGCTAATGCAGAAAGATTACTGGTTCTTACAAGTTTACAGGTATGATCGAACAAGTAAACGTTTTAAATTCATAAGGTATCAAGAAGTGTTTCTATTTGTAATTAAAATGCTTAGTAGATAAGCTGATAAATTCCAAGTAACTTAAATGAGGTAAAATAGTTTGTTTCTTCAGTTATTCTTTGTAAGCAAGGTTCCAAATAAAAGAGTTTCTATCTTTATCGAACCTAGCGAAAGTAAGGATACTTACTGTGACTTTAAACTTGTAATCTTTGTTACATGGTAACTTCTACTTTGATATGCATATCTTGTAATGTTATACTTATGGTACTATTGGTTTTTGTACCTGGAAGAGCTTCTATTTATACCGATATTAAGATTCTCATTAAGATATAGAATTTGATTTTCTTTTTAACTTACTAGTATAGTAAGTATCAACCTATTACTTATATGTACAAATTAGTTGCTCATTAACAGGTTTTTAGCTTCCTCGTCAAAGTCGTACTGCATGTACTATTGTATCATATACATTATCGTATCATTTACTTGAGTACCAAGCTGAACAATATTTGCATTATGTAGGAAAACTTACAGCCTGTAAACTTCTTGATATTATAAGTTTGATTAGTGTAAAATAACTGCATCGTCTCACATGGAAAACTGTTTCCCTTTACTTCTTAAATATAAGACAATCCATGTTGTTCCAATTGATTGTGGACTTGAGTAGGATTATTCCATATAATTTTCGTTATTACTATCATGCCTTTCTTACATTAAGTTACTGTTTACATTAGCTCTTAAGATAAATATTTCTATTATGATCAACATTTATCCTATGATAAGTTCAAGTTATCTTGTATAAACATAATATTATCTTACCCATAAGTAATCATGGTAAATCACTAGCAAATCACATGTTCAGAAGCAACTAGTGTCTTAAGAAAATCTAAACCAAATTGAACATTGTAAAATAATTTATGAATATATAATCCTTTACTATGCTATCCAATCTCATTTCGATTTCATAGATTATAACCATTCGAGTGTTGGTTTATATGAAATGAGTTTGGATTAAATATATACATATATCATGGTTAGGTAATTATATGAGCCTACTTGTTGTAAGCATGAACAAATTCGGGATTAACCAATGTTTAAGTGATGATCACCTTTTTGCTTGGTCAACGTTAACTTAACGTTGTTATCCAAACGCCAATGATGAGTTCACAAACCATATGATAAGAAATATATATGATTTGTGACGTGATAAAACAAAGGCATACATTATAGTTTTACGCATCGTTCATTAAAAATCATTGTATAAATAATTGGATATTATTGGATTACAGGAAAACTATTGAAATCGACCCATTGCATGGTTTGTAATATTGAGGACACATGGTTTTCTCCTGGCCAAGTGTTGGAGATATATAATTGATGCAACCCTAACCCTTGTCATTCTCCTTCCGTAGTTTGCGCTGGCCTTTGGGCTGTCTGCAAGGTCTCATGGCCGCCGTGAGTTTCTTCCTTCTCTAGTTTGCTTTGATTCTTGGTTTATTATTGCTGTAGCCTTCAATACTTAATCTTGTTGCCATTTTGTTGTAAAACCTTCAGTTGGATTCGCTGTATTTGGCTTGTGGCTTTCCTGTACTCCATAATTCTTCTTGTGGCCTGTTACTGCGATGATAACCTAGGTTTGTCTTGCTGTTGGTTTGTGCTTTGCCAACATCATAGGGTTTGGAAACTGAGGGAGCACCTTGCTGTTAGTGACAACCCCGTGGAAGGACTGTTCGTTCTCCTGAACCAGGTAAAAATAAAATTATGGCTTTTTATTCTGAATAGAACACTTCATATTAAAATCATTTTTACAGTAGATTTTATTATTAAGGAGTTTTGAAACTAAAACGCAAAACATCGTGCTCTTGTAGGAACCTGTGACCATTCTTGCAAAAAGTGAAGAAAGTGCTGCTGACTGTCTCCAAGGTTTCGTGGCTTCAACGGGTAAGCCTTGTGGTCAATGTTTGGGTTCTTACCCTGCTTGTATCAGGGTTGTTGATTGGAAAAACCCTGAGCTTGGAAGCTTTCCTAGCTTCGCCATTAGTTATGTAGTTCCTTTTAAAAGGTTTCTGTTGTTTTTAACAAGTCTTCAAACCCTCGCTATTCGATGGGTAGACCCGGCTGTGAGCTGGGTGCTGTATTTGATTTAAAAGTTCAGCCTTATGGCTCGTTAATGTAAAACAATAGTTTTGTTAAGACAGTTCTGTCTTCGAGCTCGGACTCGGTTTACAGTATTACTATTTGATACTCTGTGAAATTTTGGGTTTTAACCCTATTCAACTATGAATGAAGTTGTTTACTGTTTAATATACTTTGCAGTAGATTATTGTTAATGTTTAAGACTGTCATTCAGTCATGATAAAATTTATAAATTTTATCGTTTGCTCAAGAATATGAGCTAGGTTTTCTTGAATGAAACCCTTGTTTAAAGAATTCTTTTAATTTATTTAAGTGAGTTCTCTTACTTGTAAAACAAATATTGTTTTAAGTTAATATTATCATCAGTGTATATTGAGATTTCTTAAATTTGTATTTATTCATATATTTGTTACAAGGACTGTGACCAGTCAGTAACAGTTTAATTGTTTATGGTTATATTTAAAGATTTAAACCAATGGATTATAGCTTGGTTGTTTTTATTAGAAACAAAATATTTTAAAACTAGGGTTTCGACCCTATAGTTTTCTTTTGCAGGTATAAACCTGTCGATAATTTCAGAACAGTTTTTACATAGATATGTATTTTATTTATTAGTTATTATCATATTCTTTTTGTTTAATTTACTTAAGCTGACAGGTTGAAAATACTCAGAATTCAGCTTTTGCAACTTAGATTAGTTTGCTCTTTATATTTTAGATACTTTAGTAATACACTACTTTGCTTCATAGTATTTGTTAGACTTAGTTTAGTTAATATTATTAGTAAATAGACTATATGAATAGTAGTTACATCTTTAATGAACTGAATTTAAACAAGTAGTTTAACTGTGTTTCCTTTACTGCATAAGCAACTGGTTATTAAATAAACATAAAGAAAGTATATATACAACATAACACAGTTTACCCTCCTGCATATTTTAATTTGAATAGAAAGAATACTGTACTGTGTAGCACATAACATCTTATCTACTAGGGTATTTTCTTAACATAATAGTCCTTTCTACCTATACTGAAATACTGCTATTTCATTATTAGTATATTTCTATAAATAAGAACATAAATAACTAGGTTATTGGACCTTTTGATAATAACCTACAAACTGGAATAAATTACTCTGCTATTATTAAATGCATAATACATCTATTCATTTCAGTCTCTTATCATTTCCTTCATCTATTTTAAATACTCTGTTTGTGCTGGAGTACGGTCTGGACCTTCCAAACGTGGAAAAACACAGATTAGAATTATTTTTCATCTATTCAAACTCATTCCTTCAATAATCTAAAAGATTACTAATTCTAACATTTTACAACTAAATATGTAACATTCCTATAACAATCAGATTCACATTTAACCATCTAACACAATAAAACCAAAGAATGTAGAACCTGATTAGGATGGACAACAACAACATTAGGAGGCCATTCCTCCCTACTAACTCCTGGAGAGCGCTCAAACAATGCTTCCTCAGGACCCCCTAGCTTGTTCCTGGTCTTCTTGGCTGAGAACTGGTGGAGCATGCAAACAATAGACTAGTCCAATGACTCAGAAAACACTCTGCACTCAGCAGTAAGATCCTTCAGCTGAAAAGCTGAACTAGATCACTTAGCAGTTAACCCCTCAAACTCTTTCCACAAATTCCCTTTCCATTGAATTTCTATAAAGTACATTCACCTGAATGATCAGTTCTCTAGAATGAGCAGCCTCAGCTCTCTTCAATGGGCATTTTTATAAAGATTGCCCAGGTATTTTGGGTCAGTTGTCATTAATTGAGCCACCTGCTCTGATCCCACTTTCTTGGGGGGTCATGACCCCAAATGTAGGGAGGTTTCCACCTGCAACAGTTGGAAGTGGTTTGAGGATGCTGCCACATGTCTGTTTGCTCTCCACCCAGTTTCCTCCACCAATTTAACCAGTAAACACTCTTTTAACATCTCTCCTAAGCTGTTGTCTCCACCTTTATTTATTTATAATTAAAATATTCAGAATTACATTAAATATCCTTGACTCTGCTGAGTCATCAATTACGACTTAGCATAAAATTTAACATATTGTCTTTTAATAAAATCAAATAAGATAATATTGTTTTTTTGCAAAATTGGGGCATGTGACATGCAACCTGTGCAGTCTTACATATCATTTAGAGATGCTACATACTGCAGCTGCATTAATGGTGACATGAATTAATCATTGCATAACCCACCAAAACCCCCTAAAGTATATATTTATATGAAGTTACTTCCCTCCCATAGATACCTTACCCTACGTAGAAACACCCCCTGCTCTGCGGTCCATTAACTCCCTAGTTCCCTTAGTTTCCATGACATAAAACATCAAATTTTTTGACACCCCATGCTCTGTCCATTTGGACACCCCAACCATGGATCTTTCCTTTGGTGGAGTTATTTAAGCCTACATAACCATGGATTCTTTTGGACAGAACTGTCTAAATATTCTATAAATTTTCATGTACATAGAGAATAAGAATAAGCTAATTAAAAAGTTATGGATTTTTTTGGACAGAGATGTTTAAATATTCTATAAAATTTCATGTACATAGAGAATAAGAAAAAGCTAATTAAAAAATATAGAAAAAAAACATTAACGGATTTCAAGTTTTATGTTAAATTTGGTTTAATTAAAATCATTTAAAATAAGTATTACACTTAAAGCCAAATTCAAAATTTAAGATCTTATATCAATAGTGCTTCATATGTTCTTTTAATTTTTTTTGCAATCAGCT
Organism: Pseudotsuga menziesii; assembly: GCA_001517045.1. Lineage (NCBI taxonomy): Eukaryota > Viridiplantae > Streptophyta > Pinopsida > Pinales > Pinaceae > Pseudotsuga > Pseudotsuga menziesii. The sequence continues at coordinate 200,364 of LPNX010926787.1, forward strand.
ATGTCCAAATGGACAGAGCTGTTCAACTCTAATTACAACACTATCTTTCCATAATAGCTTAATGGTATAGCTATGATAAGAGCACTCATAATGATGAGTTAACAAAGGTTACTGTGGTTCTTATTCAGATATCACTATGACAGTGCTTTTATTATGCTTACTTTACTAGTGCTGTAATACCATAACAAGTGAACATGATTACTGCATTGCTTGTAATTGAATAGATATGGAAAAAAAATCTACATGCTTTATCATAGTTAAAACCATTGCCTTTATATTACATAGTATTATCTCAGTACTTATTATTACTTGTAACATAGGATTCTAACCTTTATTATGCAAATACAAGTAAGTTATCTGTAATCTAAGAGTTAGACAAGCTTTATATAGAGATCTAATACATTCATTGAAGTTGCATATAACAAATATTGAATAGTCCAAATTGACAGAGCTCAATGTCTACCAGATTGCGAATGGAACTATGACTAGTTGTTCCCATATTACAAATGAAACTACTATACACAAATTTTTTCTATAAACACAAATTTTACCATATTAATTACTAGTCACAAACACAAATTATATGATGCTTGGCCTTTTCAATAACAACCATTTACCTCACAGTCAAGGGACAACACATCAACAACACACCACGAAAAGACCATGTACACCTCCACAAATAGACCTCCATGTTGAGAGGAAACCAGACAAGTAGAGGGGTGATAGGATGGCGGATGTACACGTCAGATGGCTGGGTGGCGTGGAGGGGGATGACAATCACCGACCAACCAATCGGGTGGTGATACGAGACAGGTGGCGATATGGGTGGTGAGACGAGATGGGTGGCGAGAAGAGCAAGACAACGACAAATTGTTGTAGGCGAAAACAACAGAAATGAAGCCGCAGCTGACCTTATATGGTAAAAAATTATTCAGCCGAACAATTGTTCGGTCGAATAGTTATTGAAACGTCGATAAAAATTATTGGTCGGCAATCCGTTCTGTCAAATTAAACGGTTACCGTTAAAGTTTATTCGGCCGAATAAAGGATTTGTTATTCAGCCGAATAAATATAATTATTCGGCTGAATAAATCCATTATTCAGCCGAATAAATATATTTATTCGGCCGAATAACGCCCGCTATGTTGTTTGGGTACCTGATTCTCACGAAAGTGTTACCCAACTTCGAGTTTTCACCCTGGGTTGAATTGAAATCATGTATATGACCAAGTCCCTGACCAACATGATCTTTCTGAAGAGGAAGCTATATACCCTGAGAAGGATTTATGGTACAAAAATCCATGACCATCTGAATACCTTCAATGATTTGGTATGTCAGTTAGCTAGTGTGGATACAAAGCTCAATGTTGAAGAGTATGCAATAGCCTTATTGTGTACACTCCCTGATTCATGGGATCATCTTATTACCTCTTTGTCATTCAGTAATACTGAATACTTTGATTATGAAATTGTTGTTGGAGCCTTGTTATTAGAACAGAAACGAAGGAAGAATAACCAAGAAAATTCTTCACCATTAGATGTAATGACTAGAGGTTGATTGAGTGAATGAGAGCAGAGTTCAAGACATACATCCAAGTCTAATTCAAAAGCAAAGAAGGGTAAGCTTAGGTGTTGGTTTTGCAAAGAATTTGGTTGTCTAAAGAAATATCATTAGAAGATAAAAGGATCTAAGTAGCATCCTTCCCAAGATCATTCCATGAAAGAAGTGAACATAGCATAAGCAAGTTCAAAAATGGTTGATGAGGTACTGTCTATTTCTAATGTCAGCAAACATCATAACAATTGGTTATTGGATTTTGGTGCCTCTCACCATTTGTGTCTTCACATAAGTTGGTTTTCATCGTATCAATCAATTGATGAAAGGGCTATTTATATGGGAAATGATATTTCCTGTAAAATTCTCGGAGTTAGAAGCGTCAAAATTAAGATGTATGATGGCATTGTGAAAAAATTGACTGAGGTGAGGCATGCTCTTGAACTAAGAAAGAGTCTGATATCTATGAGAGTTATGGATTCTGTTGGTTCCAAGTTTGTGATTCAAGGCGGAGTCATGAAGGTGTCGAAGTGCATCTTAGTGGTCATGAAAGCAATAAGGATCAGGAACTTGTACAAGCTAGAACATAGTTCCTAGATAAGTCAAGCGACGGTTGCATTTGAAGCTGCAATCAAAAACATGTTTTTATTTTTTGCACCACAAGTTAAAACATAATTAATTTTGTATGTGTTTACTTTGTAGTGTCATTATCCTTTGCTCGTGCATGGTTGTGTGAACCATGACTTCCTTGAGCACCTGCTACATCCCATATCTAAATTATAAGCATTTGTATGTTGTATCACATCAAAGGAGATTCATATAGCTAGCATTCCATGATAGGATGAAGATATAGTTAAAGTTGTTTGTATGTTTGAGAAGGAACTATCAACGAGATTCATTGACTTGTAGGTTCATATAATTCACCTAGTTGACGAGGTTGAATTAGCTGGGGTGGTCTCGTGGGATGTTCTTCTTAGAGAGGTACATGAAAAAAATGAATAAATTTGTTCGACAAAGGGGAAAACCCAAGGGGTTTATGGTGGAGGGGTACATGATATATGGGTCATTATATTATGCTAGTTAGTACATCAAGAAAATCAAAGACACGCCAGGTGTAGTGATTTTGGATTAACCAAAGTGATTAGGACAAAAGGGAAGGGGATATACTCCAAACAAATGGAAAAAGGTGAATGATAAAGAGTTATTCACTTATATTTGTCAAATTTCTATAGAGTAACTATTCACACTAAACTTCATAATATGCATTTGATCTCATACATCCATATGTTGGTTTGATTTCATGAATACATCAGCAAATTAAAAAATTGATGCCATCAATAAATTCATTCTTTACAACACAGATGCAACACATATGTGGTTCACATTCTATGAAGAGAAGAGGAGTAAATGGAGTAGTGGCTGGAAATAATTCAGATGATTGATTGGTAGAAGCATGCCTTATCCTGATCATAATTTAAAAGAAAATACGTTAATTATATGTCCCAATAATTGGGTTTCTGACCAAGTCAGAGAGAAATACGGTGCATTCGGTCATTACCTGTGTGCTCAAGAGGATGCACTAAACATAGGGATTAGGTGCAACAACTCGGTAATAATATATTTGTGTACATTTTTAACTTTATAATGAACCTTTGAATTATAACATCTATATTTATATATTAATGGTTAGGTTATTAGACATATGACACTATCATTTGTTCACATTTTTACATGTGCATTTGTTCCCATCTATGTCATAATCTGGACATTATTTTTGCACTAAGTATGGCAATGATGGACGTGTCTCACAAGGCTATGGCGTAGAATCCAATTTTGACAAATCTCATTGTGCTAGCCACTGCAATCAGAAAATAGCATTTGGGGGGGTTAGGTTACATTGAAAATATACAATATATCATTCAAGTGGACTTTTCATCTTTCCAATGTGTTAATTTTAGGTGCAAGTGGTGAGACACCTTCCACTGGAGTAATGTACAGGAAGATAGCGATAGTGGGATGATATGTATAACCTCTAGAAAGATGTGGGATGAAACTAAGGAGCCTTATGTTTTCCCAAAACATTGCAACCAAGTGTTTTTTACATATATGTGTTGGATATGGATTGGTGGTTCATATTAAGATACAACCCTAGATCAAAACATATCTTTGAGAACAACAATGGTATCATGCCAAGCAAGGAAGATAATCAAGGTAATGGTAATGGAGAGTTATATGTACATGTTTTATTTCATCATTTATAGTGTTCATATATCATTTTGTTATTGTTATATTTAATTCATTAGTTATATTGTTTTTTAATTCATTTTATGGCCATGGAAATAAAAAGTTAATTACAACAATTTTAGTTAGTTAACAATCAAATTAATGCATAATGTATTTGTCTATGTAGTAATTTGTGACTATATAGAAGGATTGATTGAAAAAATAATTTTAGTTGAAAGTATTTTTATCTCATTGCATATTTAATACAAAATTCTAGATTTATTTTCATGATAAAATAATTGTTTGCGTTAGTCCTACCTCCGTAAGCTTTGTTTGCAAACTCTATATACAAAGTAAATTAAAAGTGGACTATCCTAATATACTCAATTTATAGAATTCTATGTAGAATACCAAAGATGGAGTCCACTTGTATTTTGATCAAACATGTCAGAAATGTACGCATTCCCTCATTATTGTAAGATCTGGTAAGATACAACCTTATTAATTTCTAATGCTATGGAAATACTCATTTTTTACTAATTATGTAGATTGACTAGTTTACATATCATTTCCTTGAAAGAAACAAAGTGAGATAAGAATAAATATAACTTATAATATGAACAATGCACATGATATTAGCTTATATATAATATAATGTTGTATAACTTTAGAATTATTTGCATGATTTAATATTATATTTAATAAAAAATGGATGTAAAAAGTTGATGAAATTTATTTTTCACTGCAAAGAGGGAACTACTTTTTCGTTCATGTTTTGATTTCCATGCAATAGTAATTGCAGATTTTTATTATATGGTTTTTATTTTTTTTACCAATATTCCTAATGTTTTTGCACTTACCCCTCTTATTGTAAAATTACCTTAACTCTAACATCTCAACTCTGACATCCCAGTTCTGACAACTTCCTGCCTAACATCTTTGAAGTCTGGTGTACCTTTGAGTTGGACCTACAATGACACTCGGGACTGTCTACCTGCATCAGGAGCGTGGATATTTGCATCATGCATTCTTGCAAAACTCCATCTGGCACCTTTGGCTGCAGTCAAACCATGCATTCATGCAACACTCCATCTGGAATCCATGCTTACTCTGCATGGGATGCAAGGTGGTGGAAACCTGATGCTATACCTAAGGATGAAGATGATCCATTTAAGTAGTCACTATTGATGCGGGTTCAATCGATGAACTGCGTAGAGGATAACGAGGAATACAGGTAGTTATACATTTCTTGTGTAATTGGATCCATTAATCATATTTATGTTGCAGCACTGGATTGATCATGTTTGGTTCTTGTTCTGGCAAGATATCCAATGGGGACATGGAATGTCGGTGGAAAAAGGGCATAGGATGATTTGGATTTGGAAGTGGAGAATTGGTTTCATTCCACACCAGAGGCAAAGTCTTTGGATATATATGTTATCAGGTAAAATCATAATCACCATCATGCTTAATTTCCTCCTTTCCATTCTTTCAATTTCACCTCATTTCACTTTTAATTTAGGAACAACTTCCAGGAAATCATTCCCCTCAAGCGGTCAAGGTTTTCGGCATAGAAGATAGTCGAGAAGCCGAGAAATGGGACACCTTAATCTACAAGACGCTAAATAGAAATGAGGTCACAGGGATCGTGAAAAGCGTTAGCGCTCCTCCCTTTGAGTTCGTTGTCAATTTTCCATTCATGCAACATGAGAAAGACTCGACAGTTTCATCATGGAGCAGAGAGGGGTACGAGCGAGTTGCAAGAAAGAAAATGGTGGGAATATTGATAACAAAATGGGTTAAATACAAAGTCAGGTGTAACATTCTTCAATTTACAATACATCAAAGATGCAAAGACAAGTCAAGATCCTCATATATTATATTAATGGTAACCATGCAGATAGGCGTTGTATTGTGCTGGTGGGGATCTTTGTTTTTGGCCCTCTGCACAGAACGTAAGGGGCCAGACTCCATAATTTGAGTATCATTTCTCGGCCTTTTCACAGAATATAAATAGTTTGACACCAACTGATCAATATTTGATAAGGTAAGCATACGACCAGGCACTGTATTGTGCTGCTGAATATCTTCATTTATGGGTCTCTTCACAAAAGGTAAATCTCCTGAACCCAATTCGATGTCATTTCTGGTCCTTTTCAGAGACGATAAAGGGATTGAACTCAATATTGTGAGAAAGCATGTATGCATTGGAACCATATATACCATGGGAAACCTTCTGCAGCAGGATCCCACGGGAAGCAGGATGCTGAAAGCACTCAGTTGACAGGTTGTTCACTCTGGGATTCGATTTTCTTGCTGTCCTGTCCTTCTTATGGGACTTCTGATGGCCTCCCAATGCCTTGTTTTGTCGCCTACAATGGCTTGAAGCATCATCTTAGCTTGTTTACCATATCTATCCACATTCTTGCTTTTAAGAAACCTTGTAAAAGTTTCAATGTCCTTTTTTCTGATAACACCAAAACCTCCATGTTTATAAAGACCCCTTACAATATTGATACCCAATCGAAAGTGGGATGCTTCCATGAATTGGAACCATGAAAGAACAAGTTCCACCATTCGGACTGTGTCGCTTACTATATACAAAGTTTGTAGTATTTCCTTCTGATCCACATAGCTATGACTATCCTTAGGATAATCTATGACTAGGGAATCAATTAATGAGAGCACCTGGTCCAGTGACATACAAATTACATAAACATTCTTAGCCTCATCGGCTCCATATTCATGCACGTTTTGGAAACTGGAAACAAAAATTATCACCATATTCACCAGAGCGTCCACATAAACGTCACCGTCTAAGACCAACAACGAATTTTTGATCCAGCTAGCTTTTAGGATTAAGGATCCGTTATACATATCTCCATTGGTTATTCATTATATGACATTCTTGCGCATTAACAGAGAGAGAGAGTAGTCTCCACGACAAAATTGCATAAGAAATTGCATCTAATAATAAGATAGCTTATGCAGTCCGAAAACATGCTATGGTAAATTCTAATAATAAGAAGTTTACCATCAACTTCCAGCCAAAAAAACTATATTTTAATGTATTGATAAAATATGCTTCACTTATTTTGACTTTCTTTTGGTGCTTGCCGCAATGAGGAAGAGGAATTAAGTAATAAACTTTACCTTTAGAATTTGTTTGCAAATTAATCTCCAAAAATTAAAATACCAACTATTTACGACGTAAACATATACAAATGAAGAGTGATTGAAATTGCGTAGAACAACATTGAATGAAATCTAGAACGAGTACACAAGATTTGTGTTTATCAATGGAACACATGCAAGCACTGTTCCAAGATTATATATGTACCCTACCATTTGTAACATGAAAACTTCTATTTCCAGGAGGTCTGTATGTAGAAATAATCGACTTGCACCATTTCGAGACCGCGTTGAAGAAACACCTTAACCTCTATACCATATTCATTGTCCATTTATACAAAGAATAATTCCAAAAGTTTGTAAGCTATTTCCTCATAAGACTAAGATGACTTAATTTATGGTAATTATTATCCAAGCTGAATTTCCACTATGTATTATAGTTTTTTAAGGTATTATAGTTTTTAAAGCTAGTTCCCAAGGAGTTTGGAAAGAGTAATCTTATAGGGTATCATAGTTTATGGTTCCAGTATTGAGCATTGACAAATTTTTGAGCAAAATTGTATTAAGCATTAGACAAATAATTTCTCTAGCATTTTTATTCTTTATTCTTTAGTATGCATATCAATCAATTACATCACAAGATTTTTACCAACTTAAAAAGTAAACGATGATAAGTTTCAATTTACATAATTGAATATGGATCTAAACAAGTAAATTTAAAATTCTTTTATCCACATAAAATCTAAGAGATGCTTAGATTGAATTGAAAACTTTGATAAATAAAAAATAATCACAAAAAATAATCACAATGGTAAGGGATAAATTTTATCACTTGCGAGCATAATAATATTGCAAATTGGAATATCAACTATTAGCACTATACATATATCACTAATCACTAATGAATAAAATCACTAAGAAAAAGAAAAATTAAATTAAATTGAATACAAAGGATTTTTGTTTGTGAATCGCAGAGATGAAAGTGTTATCACCAACCTTGTAGTTGCCTATGTGAGATGGATCTAGGATGGACGGTCGAGGGACAAGCAACTAAGGAGGTGGAACCAAGATTGTCTTGACTCCCAAATGGATGGTTGTCACGCCAATTGAGGCAGTCTCCACTTTATGTTATCTTAGCCTAAGACAACAATGTGGGAGACCCAGATCTACTCCCGACAGGAGAGATTAGACCTAGACACCAAATCAGATCAAATGGACTTGAGGTACGTAAGGTGTAAGGTGATGGAAACCCTAGATCTATGGATGACATCACTAGGTGAACCAAGGCTTTGGATCAGGGTTTAGGAGATATGAGATTTGATCCAAGTTGGGACACAGATGAACTATGAGGTAAATACTAGATCTGGGGTTAAGGTACTAGAAAGAGGTTAATGTATCCACTGCCTTGGGAAATGTGACCAATGCAGAACACGTGAGAATGGGATTAGGGATACCTAGTACCAGGGGATAGACTCGAAGCAAGGTATGACATTGTCAAAGCACCCGAGTTAGCAGGAGAAGGTCAAAATGCAAGGGAAAAAGCCAAAAGAATGGGGTAGCGTTAGGGTTGGAGATCAGTGCCTTTCAAATATAAGGAAATGGGGTCATTTTCTACCTAGCATTGAAGGAGACCCACCTGGGTTTAGACCTGATCTACAAACCCAGAAAGTGGTTTTGCTGAAAAAGATCAAATTTCAAAAAAAGAGGGCAACATGGAAAGTAGCGTTAGGGTTTGAAGATCAATGTTTTTCAGATTTAGGGAAATAGAGTCACTTCTAGCTCAAATTTGATGAAGAACCACTTAGGGTTGGGCCCGATCCACATAACCCAGAAATTGTTTGCCGAGAACTCAAGTAGATTGAGCCATAATATTTTTTGGTTTTTTATATTTAGGGTTTTGAGAATAAAAATGGAAGTACAAATGCCAATGGATTGAGATCTTGGAAGTGAAGGACTAACCTGTAGGTCTTACCTAGAAAACCTTGTATATTCCTTGATGATGATGATCCCTGCTATCCCGATCAATTTGAGAATATTTGAGTGATTTCTATGCGCAACGTTTTTCCCCAAGAAGCCACTGCGCCCTCTCTCCTGCACAACAAACGTCAACCATATCGGATTTGATGCATCACGAGAAAAGAGCAAAAGATACAGAAAAATAGCAAGATGAAATCATAGATCGCATTGATGCTAATGAAAACCCCCTGATACAAAACCAATCCAAGCCAAGTGAGTTGAGGAAACTCTGCAAAAATGCCCAAGTTGAAGTCGCCCTCCTGTAGACAAGACAATGTTTCCCGAAAAAATATATAGATCTCACATCAAATACCCAAATGCTAGGAAGCAAAATATTTTCTAATAAGCAAAAGATTCTCCAATCACCATCTGAAAAAACCAGATGCAAATGAGATCCAAAAAAATTCCACAAGAAATTTTTTTCTACTATCCAGATCCAAGAGCCAAAGACCCCTTAGAAATGAGAATCTCTCTCCTTTAAGTAGGAATGAGAGAACCAAAATCTTGACCACTTTTCAAATGGGTGGCTAAGATCAAAAGATACAAATTTACTAATCAATGGTTGAGATGAGCTCAACATACAATACATGGATCAATATGATAATATAATATAAAAGTGGACTAAATCACCCTAGGAGAGGGGATCCCACTCAACAAAAAATAAATGAAGCACATGGTGGGTCTAGGGAGTCTTAAATAACTCCCTTTGGGTATCCCCATGGCAAAATAAAACTAATATAATTTTTTAACTATGAAATTGTGCCTCCTTGAGGAAATTGTGAGCCTCCAAAAGCTCCAGAAAATAATATAATATGCCCGAAAAATAGATGTGGGCCCATCCAAGTGCTGCAACTGCTGGAGAAAAAGTGGAAGACATCACCCTCATCATCAAAACTCATCCCATGCCATTTTCTTGCCTCAGTTCCCCAAATCGAATTCTTCAGTAGCCATTTTAATTATTTTTTATTTGCCTCGAGAAATGTTACATGCAAAAAATTGCCTCCTAGGGTGCCTGCGTTATCCAATTGATCCCACCAGGCTCTCTAGGAGGGGGTTAATATGGTACACATAAGTGGTTTTACCCCCATTCCTCATACAACACTCTAGGAGATCCAAGAAAAATATCTCCCTGCTCAGACATGCCATTCAGTATAGTAAAATGGCACTAGAAGGGTAAATTGAGCCTAATCATCTCTGCAAGTTCCCGGAACTAAAAACAAGTTGTATCACTGGAATGAGAGAGTCCAAATCCATTTAAGGTGTGTACTCATACCCCCTCTAGGTCTCTCCATGATCATCTACAATATACAGATAGACAAAATAATAATCTGTAAATGACTATATAACCAACAATATAACTCAGGCTAGCATCCGTCTGCTGCAACTGTTCATAGGTCAATACATGCTCTACAAATAATTCAAAATAGCACTTATAACAAGTAGTAATCATTTCACTGGCGATTTATCAACCAAATATAAAGAATTTCATTTATTAACTATAACTCGGACCAGACTTTCAAGACCATGATCACTTCATAGTTGTAATCAATTTGCTAATGAAGGGTGAGAGCTAAAATTTACAAGGCTAGGCCAAAGGGTGACTACCAACTTGATATTGTGACACTATGGAAAGGGGATACCCACTCTAGCATATGACAGACAAGCAACAACAAAGGGGATGGAAGTGCCTCACAAATGGGTGAGTTACTTCAGAGGTGCTTATTCACCTTGAAAAATGCTTACAATCCAACTCAATACAAGTGTTATCTCCTAAATAAATTAGTCTTCAATAGGTCAAATTCAGAAAATTTATTTTTACATAGTGAAGAAGATTTCAAGGAACATTATGAAATATTTTGGTATGTTTAACAAAGTTGGAACGCCTTGTGCTCTGTTTTTCCATAAAAAATCAAATTTTAGCTTTCGATGGCTTAGGCGAACTTCTCAATAGTTCATTAGCCACCGAAAATCCCAACTTTCGGTAGCTTAAAAGTTTGATCCAGGAATACATTAACCACCGAAAGCTCATTGACTCTGTTTTTTAATAAAATTTTGAAGAAAAACTTTCGGTGGCTTAGGCGAACTTCTCAACAATTCATTAGCCACCGAAGAGCCCAACTTTCGGTAGCTAAAAAAATGGACCCAAGATTACCTTAACCACCGAAAGCTCCAAAAGAAGAAAATGGTTAGTACATCCATCAAAATCAACCACCGTTAGCATGAGGAGCACCACTATCGAGCACTTAACCACCAAAAAGATTGGGACTGTGAAAAATCATGAGCTGGTAAAGAAGAGGTCGTTATGAAACAGAAGTGATTGATAAAAGACCCAAACCTTAGCTACCCTCCACCTGTCCCGTGACTGCAGCCAAACCACCACAAAGCGTTAAGTCCTAGTTAAAATGATCACTCCACTGGCCATGTCACGGTTCTCATCATAACTTACTGTCCCCCTACTCAAGTACCAATCATTGATCAGCCCCTCAAAATTAGCACCCTCTCCTCAGTCCATTCCACATTTTCTTGCATGCATCCTCACTAATCAAATCCCTTCTTGAATCCAACACGGTAATTTCCTTCCCCAGGGTTTGAATTTTGATTTTTGTAGGTACAAGGAGAGCAGTCCAGTAATGAAGAAAGGAGGAGGACCTCCCCTTAGACAGGAATTGGGGGACATTAGATATCTCAAGTCACACCCAGAGGTATGCCAATTCTTCATATATGTAGGTTGTTACAGGTTCTGTGAGAAAATTCATCCCACTAGCAAGTGGCATAAGCCTTTGCTCTCTCTTTTGATGGCTCGAAGCCATTGATAGGTAGAGAAGAGTTCCAGGTTGATGAGGCCCTAATAGAAGAAGTAGCAGAACTCCCAAGGATTGGGGAGAAATGGTTCAGAACCACCATCATGAAGGATGTGGAATTCAGGTCTTACTTGAAGCCTGAGCACAAGAATGTAGTATGGAAGAAAAGCATTCCTTCAACCTAGATTGAGGAGAAGTGGCAGCAATTGTTGAAAGAAATCCCAGTTTATATAACTTGTGAAGGTAGGTATAACAGGGTGATGATATACCACTTTAAATTGATGAACCATTTCATTGGAAGGAGCCCACTGAACCTGCATTTCTACTTACACAAGAGCTTGACCAAGATGGTCCATCAAGTCAAAGCCCAGCTCGCCAAAATTGTAGGTAGGCTATGCCATCATGGCCTGATAAATTTCATTGTCCAAGAACTGTTGCAAAGAAGAAACAGAGCATGGACATACTTCTTATTTTGGAATGAGTTTGAGACAGGCTTGCAACCAGAAGACAAAGGAAAGTATCCTTCAAAGAAGTCCACCACTCTTAGAAGTGGTAAGAGGAAGATGAGGGCCATCTCTCCAGTGGTAGTGGATCAGGCCTCTCCAACTTCTAAGACCAACAAAGCCAAGAGAAATCTGGTTTTCAGTGGAAAGGAGGAGGAGAATCCAACACAAGGTAAAAATATGCTCAACCTACCTTACTCAGACTCTGAAGAAGAAGAGGATCAGGAATTTGACCTAACAAAGCAGGTTGCAGTAGAACATGAGGAGTTTCCCTCACCTACACCAAGGGAGGGTCAAGATGAACCAATGGCAGAGGCTTCCTCTAGCAAACATAGGTCCCAGAGAATCAACCAACTATTAGGGCAAGTATATGAACTAGAGGTCTTAGAGAGAGAAATCAAAAGAACTAATGCAAGATTAACCAAAAAAAATACTGAATTGCATAATTCTCTTCTAGAAATGAGAGGGATGTATATCCTGCTACAAAAAAGAAATCTAAGATTAATGAAGGACAATTCTAGGCTCTATAGGATGATCAAACTGTCGAGGTTGTAGAAGAAATATTCAAACACTAACTCTCAAGCTCACCTTGTGCTGGAAACCCTAGCAGAGGTAGCAATAAGCCTTCAGGATCCAGAGGCATCCCATGATGTTGCTGCTATTCCAAACCCTATGCAGGTTGAAGAAGTGCCAGAAGGTCAGAAGTAAAGACGTAAAAGGGTGATTAAAAGACTGATTAAATTTTGTAGAAACAGAGCTTTCGGTGGCTTAGGCGAATGCAACAGCTGTTCATTAGCCACCGAAAGCAGAGCTTTCTGCAGCTTACAGAACCATAATTTTGTTTTCTTAGCCACCAAAAGCACATAATAGTGCATAAACACATGCTTCCATACAAAACCCACTTTGTTTGATCCAAGCACCTCATGGATGAGTTATGAAGTTGATAATTAATTAAAGGCACCAGTGGCTTGGGTCTGTTCCAATTTTGAAGGTGCCAGCGAGGTGAAGTCGGTCACAAACCCTACCTACTTTGACAAACTGTGAATTGTCTACCAGTTAGCAGGTCCTAGTTCTACTTCAGTTATCACTACAGTTATTAAAGAGTTCAAAGAGTGACAAAGTGTTGGATTTAGGTATATTAGCACTTAAGTTAGAGGTTTTGACCTAATTTTTGCAAAAACAGTTATGTTATCTATTTTTAGTAAATTCGATCGAACTTTTCAAGATCTGAAATAAATTTTGTAAAGGCTATAAAGCCTGTGACTAATGTTGAAGCAAGGGTTCGACTTCGGAGACTTTTAGACCCTTATTGTTCTCAAGCTTCTCATTTTATTCATCATTTAATATAAACTCTTTTGCCATTATATGTTCAGGTTCCATCTCTTTTCTGTTCTGTACTTATGCTTAGATGTCTGATTTAGGTTTATTCTTTTTGTATAATACCAGATAGCTGTCATCCTATCTATGTGTTGATGAGTTGAATTGCAAGTATTTGTCCTTGTTATGATTAGCCATTCATATGTGATTGCTTTATATATGAATCTGGCAGCATAGTGAGTTCTCCATTTATTCACCTTATTATCAACCCTCTGAACATTAATAGTTAGAAGCCTTATCTATTTGATTGAGTTTTATGCATGTCTTGAGTGAGTGAGGTCTTATAGGTCATCTGACTTGATGCATTTATTAAACCATTGAAGAAACATTGAAGTTACCAGGCATCCTCGAGCTGCAACTTAGAGGAGTTTCCTGGAGAGCTAACAACAAGTAAGGCCGACAATCCTTAGATATAACTTTAGGAACCATTGCTTTTTTGGGACTTTAATTTTCCATAGTCTTGGTCCATGTTTTTATTACACAAGTTTTTATTATTTAGGCTTTATGCATTCATGTATGTTGAAAAACACTACTTTTCATGAATGTATTAAGATATTCTTTTCATTGTACTTCAAAGCCAATTTCATTAGGCTACCCTTGCATTCAAGTATGTTTAGAAACACTACTTTTCATGAATGGGATTTTTCATAAGATATTCATTTCATTTCCAAATACATTGTATTGATGGCAACACTACTTGTTTCAAGTTAGCCAACACAACCTAGGCAACTCAGAGCCGAGACACAAATAAAAGGGAGGCTTGTCCAACAAAGGCTCTAGTGGGGAAAGGTCCTCCATGCCACAAGTCAAGTAGTAGGTTGGTTTGAGAACATAACTGGAAGGTAATGGATAGGTGGAGACAATGAATAATGAAACGAACACTAGCAAGCCAAAGTATGGTGAGAATGACTACCTCTATTCTCCCTAAGGAGGGTAAAACCAATGAGTATAGATCAAGAACTTCCAGGTCTAAGTAGGGACATCAATACATAATATCAATACATCCAAGTCCACATATTTATATGACCACCATATCATGAGACTAAATGATAATACATTTCACACGAATAAGTATAAGAGCAAATGATAACCATAGAACAAGATAATATAAGCTGAGTCATAAACTTGTAAATAATCCATCTAAACCAACATCATCCCAATGAGAAAACACCGATACAACTCTGGGCACCAATAACTGCTCTGTAAATAGATAAAATGACTACATTAGTATCCATATTTAAGTGTCCTAAAACTTTATCATGGCATGGGATAGTACAATAATCCATCAATCAAATCATGATCCATCATAGATGCTCATCTCAACATCTCATATGTAGGGGAATTAGCTGAAAAATGTATTTAAATCTAAAAAATAGAATATGGTAGCCCGAATAATATATATGTGATAACATCTGGCTCTAGCTAGGACAAGTGCTCTGCTAAATAGAGCGCTTGAGAACCTTGGAATCTCTTGTCCTCACACTATGATACTAGCATCCTCGATCAATCCTTCTAGCTCTACAACTGCTGCCAAAATGTCACCAACTACCTGCAAAATGTCCATAGCTATACCAAAGTCACAGATCAGTCGTCAGTACACTGTGGATCAAATAAATTACTCAAACTGAAATGCATTAAACAGAAAACTTTTAAGAAAAGTTTGATTTTTATTGTGCAGGAAAAAAAACATGCTAAGATTGAAAACTAAATTAACAGCTTTGAAAAGAAAGCTTCAGGAAAATAAACAAGGTGCAAGATTGTTAGGCTACACTACTTCCCAGCAAGGGCTTATTCAGGTTCTACCTACTCTACCCTTCTAGGAAAGATAAGAATCAAGGCTAAGTAAGATCGGGGATGTGACCCCTTAAATCCCTTTGGTTGATAGGAAGTAAGATCTGTCATCTAGTACCAGTAGCAAGAAAGCACATGTCACCTATGCAACGCTCAATAGAGAAAGGTCCAACCCAAAGGTCACTAGCTTTCCTTGATCATATATGTAACAAGTGGTTCGGGATAAGGACTTGAATTCCCATGGGAAATACATTCCCATTCACTGATTTAGGAACAACTTCAATGTTACGCATGGGCATGGGATGGACATCAATAAGGTTTCGTGGCTATGGGGTGAAAATCCTTGAGCTCCTCCTGGAAGGTATTGCATCAAATATGGGTGGACCACCATCAATGGGAATAGCTAACCTACCAACTAATACCTATTTAATCTCTCTCCTCGGCTCTTGGATACTTGCATTAGTCCTTTCATTATGAGTAGACATTACATGTTTAACAGTTTCTCCCACGGTCCAGAAGTCTCTATCTTATTCTAAAGGATGAGGCATATAGGATATAACACTATAATGGCTAGAGCTTTGCCCTGTAGGAACGTAAATGTGCATATTTTCTAACTCGGTTGGGACTACTTCAGACTGAGATGTCGAAGAAATAGGAATGTGAGATACCTCATGGGTGTGATGGCTAGATGACTCAGGTGGAAGAAGGAAATTAGGGACGAGAGGATATGCAGATAAAACATTATTTGGATAAACCATAGGAGTTTGAAATATAGCAATATTGTTAAGATTAAACTCTCCTTTGGGTGCATCATTGATTAAGGCATCTTCTTCCCAACTTAAAGAATTATCATGTACTTTAGTTATATTCTCGTCTTCTAAAGATAAATGAGATAAAGGCCCAGCAACATTAGAGTAATGGGAGCTATTTGCTTCATCACCAACCTCTACTCTAGTAGCTAACTTAGGATGGTTTTCCCATGGGTAAATAGGTTCAAGCCCCAGTATTTCCCTTTCTCTATTACGGTCCATTAAAGCAAACCATTCACTCACTCTATAAGGAATCCTTTCGACATTATCAACTTCAAGTGTAGGATTTTCTACTGCAATATTTTGTTCTTGACCTTGAGGTTGACTTTCATTTCTTCTCAACTCTTCCAAATCCTCCGAACATTCATTCCAAAGAATCTCTAAGTTGATTCTCCTCGCTATTTCAGCTATTTGATCTTCTTCAAAAGAAGAATCAAAATATTCCATTTCCATGGACATGTTCTCAAGTTGCCCATATTCCAAAGTCTTAGCTTAATCTTCCAACCTATTAGCTTTAGCATTATTCAACAATTCATCACCATAAGTGTTTTTAATCCCTTCCTCAAAAGTTTATAGATGCTTTTCATAACAAGGTTCTATATTAATCCTAATCAGAGCACCATCAAAGTTTTGGACTCAAAGATACGATAAGTCCATCATGAGGTATCCACCTAGACCAACTGCCCACTTCCTAGATAAAAAGCATTCCATATGTTGGGGGCAAGTCAATAACGACTACATCCATCATAGTGGAGATGTTTGAGCATGCAAACAGATCGGCCCTAAGGTTTCTCATTAAACCATAGGATGGCACTCGCCTAGAGTCTATGCCACAAACATTTCCATAAGGTCTAGTCACTTCCAATCCAATTTCCTTCATGACATGTAGGGGCATTACATTCATAGCTGCTCTAGAATCCAACATGAAATTATGTAGGAGCATGTTCTGAATGTGTAAGGCTAGGTAAAAGGGAGGGTGACCACCGTTCTTTCTTTCATAAATTGCAGACTGGATGTTAACAGGTGGATCCTTTTCATCTTTGCTAGGTTGCATCCCACTAGGACCCTGCATGTGACTGGACTCTAAGATAACCTCAGTATCCTTTTCTTGGCCAATGCTATCAAAGAACTCCTCTACTTGGCTTCTTACTGAGGGAACCTTTAGTAACTCAGTGACAGTGATATTACACATTATCTTGCTTAGCTCTTTTGTTATATCAATATTCAAATTAAAATCTTCTAAGGCGAGATCTTCTTCTTCCTTTCTATCTTCATTAGTTTCTTTGCATTTGTCTAGGAAATAAGGATGGGGATTAACTCTTCGTTTATAGATTCTGAACTATGGTTATTCCTTTGTTTCAGGGATATCTATGGCATAGCATGAGAGACTGGGTTCATAAACAAACTCCTCTTCTTGCTCCCATGGCTCTTCTTCCAAGAGAATTCTTCCAAACCCATCATCAAAGGATAAATCATTAATAAAGTTGATGTTGTTTGGTTGGTCATCAGGATAACTGGTGTTAGAGGGCTATTCTTCATTTTCATCACAGTAATTAACATTATTCATCTCAGATCTTTCTGGATACTCGGGTCATCTTCAGTTTCCCTCAGGCCTCCTATTATTGTTCCATTAGGGATTAGGGCCATAATGGTTTCTATGTCTTTCAGGGTCATGAAGGTTAGAGATGTTTTTTGTCAGGATAGTTAGTTGTCTCATCATCTCTTGCATGGTTTCTAACATGTCCTTTGAGTCATTTGGCTCATTTACAAGTTCCTTAGGCTTTTGGAGCTTAGGGTTAGATTTGGAAGTGGATGGGGAAAAATGATCGAAAAAGTTTTGTTTACCCATAGATGTTGCATTTTGCTTAGCCATATTTGCATTGAATTGAGCGGTCTTCAAGTCATTGGGGTTCTTATCCTTTAGGTTATACCCTAACTAACTGTCAAAAGAATTCAAATAATGAATAAAAATTGCTTTGTCCTTAGGTTTGATCTCATTTGGGATGTTCCCTACAGTCTTGTCAAATCTTAGGTTAAACACATAGACTGTTTCATTTTCCCTCTTCTTGATGCTTGATGTCAAACAGTTGATGCAAGAGGAATTTCCCATATAACTTGTGAGACCAATCACTATTAAGTTTTGCGACAAAATTGTCATGCCCATTGATGGATGAGGCAAGAAATCTATCAAACCACTTCTGGACATCTCCTTCAAAAGAATACAGTAATCCCCTCATGAAAACATCTTCATTAGATGCTCCATATGCTTCCATATGTTCCCATACTTTTTCAATATGATCTTCAATGGAGATAGCTGACACACCATCAAACCTGGGAACCTTTTCAAAGTATTTCTCAGGCATGTCATGGGGGCTCTTGGGATCAGGGAAAAATCTAAAGGAGATGGATTATCCTTCCTTCCAAAAATCCTAGGGTTTTGTGGAGGTGGAACATTTTGATTTCCACTAGTGTTTGTTCTTGCCATTGGACTAGATGAAGCTAAAGGAGACCCTAAAAGATGACTCAGGAAGGCAGTAGGACTAGAAATATTCGAAAAGAAGTTTCAACAACTTTCCTTAGTTTGTATGCGGTTCCTTGTGTAAGTTTTGGCGATCTCTTCAATATTTACAGGACGTTCTAATAACTTAAGATTGATAGGTTGGGTACGGTCCTCAGTGGAGTCATGCAGTGGAGTCGCCAGGTGAACCACACAAGTAGTTCACCGAAAAGAGATATGTGGTAGGAGAGGTGAGGTATGTTGAACCAAGGTAGGCCTCTACCTCCCCAACAACAATGCCAACATGTTATCACTAACCTTGTAGTTGCCTATGTGAGATGGATCCAGTATGGACAGTAGAGGGACAATCAACTAAGGAGGTGGAACCAAGATTGCCTTGACTCCCAAATGGATGGTTGTCATGCCAATCGAGGCAGTCTTCACTTTATGTTATCTTATCCCAATACAACAATGGGGGAGACCCATATCTACTCCCAACAAGAGAGATCAGACCTAGACATTAGATCAGATCAAATGGACTTGAGGCACATAAGGTGTAAGGTGATGGAAACCCTAGATCTATGGATGACATCACTAGGTGAACCAAGGCTTTGAATTAGGGTTTAGGAGATATGAGATTTGATCCAAGTTGGGACACAAATGACCTATGAGGTAAATACTAGATTTGGGGTTAAGGTACTATCAAGAGGTGAAGATATCCACTTCCTTGGGAAACATGACCAATGAATAACATGTGAGAATGATATTGGGGCTACCTAGTACCAAGGGATAGACTTACAGGAAGGTATGACAGTGTCAAAGAAATCGAGTCAGTAGGAAAAGTTCAAAACGCAAGGGAAAAAGGAAAAAGAAGGGGTAGCACTAGGGTTGGAGATCAATGCCTTTCAGATATAGGGTAATGGAGTCATTTTATGCCTAGTGTTGAAGGAGACCCACCTGGGTTTAGACCCGATATACAGACCCAGAAAGTGGTTTTTCCAGAAAAGATCAAATTTTGAAAAAAAAGGGCAACCTGGAAGGTAGCGCTAGGGTTTGAAGATAAGTGTTTTTCAAATATAAGGAAACATAGTCACTTCTAGCTCAACATTGAGGAAGAACCACTATGGGTTGGGCCCAATCCACATAACCCAGAAATTGTTTGCCGAGAACTCAAGCAGATTGATCCATCATATTTTTTGGTTTTTTATATTTAGGGTTTTGAGAATAAAAATGGAGGTACAAATGCCAATAGATTGAGATCTTGGAAGAGAAGCACTAACCTGTAGATATTACCTAGAAAACCTTGTATATGCCTTGATGATGATGATCCCTGCTATCCCGATCAATTTGAGAAGATTTGAGTGAGTTCTATGCCCAACGTTTTGCCCCAAGAAGCCACTGCGCCCTCTCTCCTGCACAACAAATGTCAACCATATCCGATTTGCTGCATCATGAGAAAAAATAAAAAAACTACAACAAATTAGCAAGATCAAATTGTAGATCACATTGATGCTAATGAAAACCCCCTGATACAAAACACATCCAAGCCAAGTGAGTTGCGAAAACCCTACAAAAATGCCCAAGTTGAAGTCGCCCTCCTGTAGACAAGACAATGTTTCCCGAAAAAATATATAGATCTCACATCAAATACCCAAATTTTAGGAAGCAAAAGATTTTCCATTCACCATTTAAGAACACCATATGCAAAGGAGATCCAAAAAATTACCACAAGAATTTTTTTTCTATTATCCAGATCCAAGAGCCAAAGACCCCTTACAAATGAGAAGCTCTCTCCTTTAAATAGGAATGAGAGAACCAAAATACTAACCACTTTTCAAATGAGTGGAAAATATTCAAATATACAAATGTTCTAATCAACGGTTGAGATGAGTTCATCATACATTACATAGATCAATATCATAATATGATATAAAAGTGGACTAAATCACCCTAGGAGAGGGGGTCCCACTCAACAAAAAATAAATGAAGCACATGGTGGGTCTAGGGAGTGTTAACTAAATCCCTTTTGGTGTCCCCATGGCACATTAAAAATAATATAATTTTTTAATTGTTAAATTATGCCTCCTTGAGGAAATCATGAGCCTCCAAAAGCTCTAGAAAATAATATAATATGCCCGAAAAATAGATGTGGGCCCATCCAAGTGCTGCAACTACTGGATAAAAAGTGGAATCCATCACCCTCATCATTAAAATTCATCCCATGCCATTTCCTTTCCTCAATATCCCAAATCGAATTCTTTAGTAGCCATTTTAATTATTTTTTATCTGCCTCGAGAAATGTGACATGCCAAAAATTGCCTCCTAGGGTGCCTGCGTTATCCAACTGATCCCAACAGGCTCTCTAGGAAGGGGGTCAATATGGTACAAAAAAATGGTTGGACCCCCCATGCCTCATACAACGCCCTAGGAGATCCAAGAAAAAAACCTCCCTGCTTAGACATGCCATTCAGTATAGTTAAACTGCACTATAAGGGTAAACTGAGCCTAATCATCTCTGCAAGTGCCCAAAACTGAAAACAAGCTGTCTCACTAGACTCAGAGAGTCCAAATACATCTAAGGTGTATACACATACCCCCTCTAGGTCTCTGCATGATAATCTACAATATCCAGATAGACAAAATAATAACCTGTAAATGACCATATAAGCAGCAATATAACTCAGGATAGCATCCATTTGCTGCAAGTGTTCATAGGTCAAGACATGCTCTACAAATAATTCAAAATAAAAATTATAACAAGTCGTAATCATTTCACTGGCGATTTATCAAACAAATATAAAGGATTTCATTTATTAACTATAACTTGGACCAGACTTTCACTACCATACTCACTTCATAGTTGTATTCAATTTGCTAGTGAAGGGTGAGGGATAAAATTCAAAAGGCTAGGCCAAAGGGTGACTACCAACTTGGAATTGTGACACTTTAGATATAGAAAGGGGATACTCACTCTATCATATGATAGACAAGCAACAACAAAGGGGATGGCAGTGCCTCACAAATGGGTGAGTTACTTCAGAGGTGCTTATTAACTTTGACAAATGCTCACAATCCAAATCAATACAAGTAAGGCCGACAATCCTTAGATATAACTTTAGGAACCATTTCTTTTTTGGGGCTTTGATTTTCCATAGCCTTGGTCCATGTTTTTATTACACGGATTTTTATTATTTAGGCTTTATGCATTCATGTATGTTGAAAAACACTACTTTTCATGAATGTATTAAGATATTCTTTTCATTGTACTTCAAAGCCAATTTCATTAGGCTAGCCTTGCATTCACGTATGTTTAGAAACACTACTTTTCGTGAATGGGGTTTTTCATAAGATATTCATTTCATTTCCAAATACATTGTATTGATGGCAACACTACTTGTTTCAGGTTAGCCAACACAACCTAGGCAACTCAGAGCCGAGACACAAATAACAAGGAGGCTTGTCCAACAAAGGCTCTAGTGGGGAAAGGTCCTCCATGCCACAAGTTAGGTAGTAGGTCTAGTTGAGAACATAATTGAAAGGTAATGGATGGGTGGAGACAATGAATAATGGAGCCAACACTAGCAAGCCAAAGTATGGTGAGAATGACTACCTCTATTCTCCCTAAGAAGGGTAAAACCAATGAGTATAGGTCAAGAAATTCTAGTTCTGAGTAGGGACATCAATACATAATATTAATACATCCAAGTCCACATATTTATATGACCACTAGATCATGAGACTAAATGCTAATACATGTCACACGAATGAGTATAAGAGAAAACGATAACCATAACACAAGATAATATAAGTTGATTCATAAACATGTAAATAATCCATTTAAACCAACATCAGTCCAATGAGAAAACAATTATACAACTCTGGGCACCAATAACTGCTCTGTAAATAGATAAAATGACTACATTAGTCTCCATATCTGAGTGCCCCGAGGCTCTGTCATGGCATGGGATAGTACTATAGTCCATCAATCAAATCATGATCCATCATAGATTCTCATCTCAACATCTCATATGTAGGGGAATTGGCTGAAAAATGTACTGAAATATAAAAAATAGAATAGGTTACCCGACTACTATATATGTGATAACAGAAAGCATCATCTCAGGATTATCCATGTGCTCTCCTTTCATTTGTAACGTCACAAATTTTATTCCCATACCCTCTGTGTTTGTGAACACAATGATTAAGGTACTTTTCCTTGCCTTGGGAACAGACTGGCAGCGCATTTCACATATCACGCCCAACATATTATTTTTGTTATAGTTATACTTGTCATGTACATTTTATTTCATATTGTTTTGAGGTTAGTCATTGTGCATAACTTTAGATAATGTTTTTTATGCTAAGCCTGCAAAAATTCTCATGCTTTGTGGGATTTTTTTGTGGAAGTAATATTAGCATAATACATTGCTTTACTTGCTTGCTTACTTGAGTATTTTTTATTTTCTTTGTGCAGGTGGTTGGGTATCAGCATTATCGTTCCTCCTTGTATCCACAAGTAATTTCCATTACCATTTCATAGTTCTCACCATTTCTGCCACTAGGCCTTCACGTTATACCACTCGATCTTATTTTTAAATATTTTCCTTTAAATTTGTATACTGGCAAATTTTAAAATGGAAACTGGACTGATAAAAAAAAATTGAACACGATTCTCATCAATCTTGTTTGAGTAACAAAATTTATGGATATAATGCTTTTAACATACCTAATTTATGGATATAATGCTTTTAACATACCTAACTGTTTTTCTTTTCAACGGAATGCTTCAACATAACTGTTCTTGAGAATCGTACTTAATAATTTTGCTTGTTCCCACCTTTTATTTCTTCAGAAGGTACATGATTCTCACAGCCATATGTAAAGCATGACGGAGAACCTTCCTGGCCATAGGTAAACAATGGGTTTGTATTTTATTTTGAATATTAACTTACTTAATAAAACAAAGCTATACTTTTTAATATCTGAATTACAACGAGTTTGATTCTAAGACAACTATGTGGAACTATTTTTATCGTTTGCAATATCAAAACATATGCGGTTTGGTGGAAATGATGAATTCAAACTAACCAATGGATCCTCAATGCTCTAGCATCGACGTTCTCTTCCTTTTCTACAAACTGGTGCTCATCTCTTCCACATGAGTTGGCACTTACGTGGTCGATTCCCTTATTTTTTTGCAATTCCATGGAAATGTAATTTGGTTGCATGGAGACTCAATGCTTTGTCAGTTGGACAGGTTGGTATCTTTGTGGCACAATATCCTTGCAAAAAGACAAAACGCTATTCTTAATATAAAATTGAGATAATCATGTGTGTTAAAGTTACATTATTCAAAAATCCCTATAATGGAATATTTGTAAAAAAATTGTAGGGTTACTATTATTTAGTTTTTTTTTGGTCATAATAAAAATCCATAATTTTGTCAAAGAGATTTTTAACCAAACAATTTTTAAAAAATGCAAATGTTTGATTGAAATTACAATCATAATATAATGCAACAGTCACATGATCAACTTAATTTCACTTATAAGAAAATATTTATCCAAATGACCTTCCTAGACATATATACAAAATGAAGCTCATGAGTGAAAACTTATTATTATGACCAATTATTCAATGAAGTTTGCACAATTGTAAAAATTGTAAATTTGATGAAGCTCTTCAAAATTAAAATTGTAAAAATGATGAAGCTCTCTAAACTTATATTCAAATGCTATCTACAATTATTCTTTTTTCGACACCTCTGAGCTTATAATGATTAATTATTGCATTCTACACAAACATGTATTTCATTAGTCTTCAATTTTGTAATGATTCAATAACCAAAATCTTGCATTGAGTTTTTTTTTTGTTATCACTAGCAAATTTTACTAATTCATTTCCCATTTTGCTTCAAAATTTTTACGAGTAGATAGGAATTTTAATACTTCATCAATTTTAATACTATGAACTAAACCATAAGAACTTTCAATACGAAGCTATACAATTCTAAAAGCGATTCAGCCTTGCAACTCTAAAGGTAGGGAATATGCAGCTTTGCTGCTAAACCTTGTTTATAATTGTTTTCATGATTTAATATGCATTATCGTAACACTAAATAAAATTGATGAAATACAAATTTTGTTAGTTTGTAGGAGTTAGGGGTTATGTGATAAAGGGGTTTTAAGAGTTATATACATAAAATTAATTAGATACTACGAGTTATGTTTTATGGTTACTACATCATGAGTAAAGATCTTATATGTTTATTATAATTCCAAATAAGTTAGACATATTTAATACATAGTGTTTAGGTACTTTTTGGAGATCTAAAAGATACATTTCAAGGAAATATTATAATTTTCATTATAATTAATTTGCAAACCCTCATTAAAAAACAAAAACGTTTACCATTATTAAACTTGTTATATTTAATCTAAACATGGTGATCGATTGACTCAATGATGAGAATCGGGATCACCACCCTTATAAAATGAACCAAAACAATGTTTAATGTCATGGCCATCAGATGGACCAAAATAATGTTGACTATCACGGCCATCCCTCCACTTCTTAGCTAGTAGGATGACTGCACCAAAAATATGAGACATCAATGACATCAATGGTCCAAAATAGCAAAAAACACTCAAATACAATGCATGAGCACCTCTAGTCAAACTAGTTCCATGTTTTAAGGAGTGGGAGTGATCCAATAGACCATAATTTCATTAATTAGAGTGATCATTCTCTTTAATGATCAAAATGTGGTCTTTGGGTGTAATTAATGGTCCAAAACCCCCAAATACCTTAGGAAGTCAACATAACCAAATCTTAGACTATGCAACATAAGTGAAAAACAAATGAAGGTATGTCCTATGTGATATGTGACCATGGTACTAGGTGGTCTGATGTTCTAATTCCCCCCCTTAATTCTGAATTAGAGTAACCACATAAAAAATTAAGGCCCTAGAAACTAAGGCTCGAGTCACCTCTTACAAAAAATTATTTGTCCATATAACCAAGGTCAGAAGAAAAACCACATGGCAAAAAACCTCCCCTCTAAAATGGACATGGAGAAAAATATGAAAGTGAATATCAATTATCACCATGTGTCATCCACTCCAAGGAGTGACCTCATATAGGTAAATGTATTCTCTGTGAAGCTCTTGGTGAAGATGTCCGTAGTTTTCTCTGCATATGGGAAATACTGCAATGATATCACTTTCTGATGCACCAAGCTCTTGATGTAGTGAATGTGAATATCAATGTGCTTGTTCCTCTGCCTATGTACTGGATATGTAGATATCTTGATTCCACTTTGATTTTCACACCAAATGATAGTGGGTGAATCAAATGCAAAACCAACTTCTCCAAGAATGGCTTACAACCACACACATTGTGTAGTTGCATTCACTGCTCCTCTGTACTCGACCTCAATCGATGAAAGGGATATAGTGTGTTGTTTCCTAATTTACCAACATATGGGACCATTTTAAATCATGAATACATAACCTGAAGTGGGATGTCTATCAATGGAATCTCCATCCCAATCAGATTCAATAAATCCAACTAGTTATAGTGGAGAACTAACAGCATAGTGTATCTCGAAGTGTTTGGTTCATTTCACATAATGCAAGATCCTTTTAGAACCCTTCCAATTGGTTTGATGAGGCTCCTACATATACCTTTCAACAACACCTACTTCATACTCCAAATCAGGTTGAGAGTGCGTGAGATACAACAAGCTCCCAACTAGTTTCCTATACAACAAGTTGTCCACCAATGGAGATGAACCAAAATCACCTAGTTTTACTCCTAAAAGGAAGGGGCACTTAGATGCTTCGAATTTAGTCATTTTGAACTTTAATAACAGGTTTGAAGCATAATTTGATTGGCTGACCTTAACACCCGCATCATATTTCTCAATCTCCAAGCCAAGAAATTGTCTCAACAATCAAAGGCCAATAATTGAAAACACATTGTGCAATGAAGACTTAGTTGAAACTATATCCAAAATGAAAATTCCAGTGATAAAATGATAATCAAAATACAATACTATGATCTGAATATATTCATATAAATGTTTCAAATATACATTAGGATCATATCTGAATCTTTCAAAGACTTATGAGAGAAGATAGTTGTCCATCTTTGCATACCAAGCCCTCGGGGCTTGCTTGAGGCCATAGAGATACTTATTATGTTAGGATTATTAATCCTCCCTTGCCCATACTATCTATTAGATTATTTAGCCTAACTTAGGAACCTTAATTAATTAAATTGGGTCCACTAGTACCATTGGGTCCACTTGGCCTAATGGGGCCACATGTACTAGTCACTGCAGTGTGGGGAACACTGTTAGAGGTTAACTGCCACTTGCTGCATGTGCATTCATCAGTTTGGGCACCTCCTAGACCAATCCATACATTTTAGGAGACACTTGGAGTCCCGACACCAACCTACTTCAGTTAGTTGGAGTTAGTACTAGTTAGTCTCAGTTAGCCCCCAGTTACTTTTAGTTAGTTCACAAATAGTTAGCTAGTGCATGTCTTGCATGGATAATGCATGGATTCATGTGGAGTAGGTGCATTTTCCCACCTACCACACTCATTTGCACCGAGTTAACTAGATGTCACTATTTTTTTGAGCTGTTGGACATCTGGGAGTTGATATGTTGGAATTTGACATTGATTGAGACACCATGAGTTAGATGGTCAGCTAGCTACAGTTAGATCTAGTGGATAGATTCGAATTGCATGTCATGCATTTGAATTATTTTCCTATGTAAACTATTGTAACACCGGATTTTATTGTGAAAAATATATTGTAAATTCCTGAGCAATACTTGTCCGTTTCCTGTGTGGTTTGTTTTTCTTAGTTTGTATGTTCATTCTCCATTAAATTGTTGCAACATTATCAGAACTCTCTGTTGAATATATTAATGACATTCAAATTATAATATGGTATCAGAGCCTTCTTAAGAAGGGTTTCATGCTTGTTTCTCCCTGGTGAGGAAAATCATGATTCTAACAGTTCATATGTTTGACTGTTTTTCAATGATATTTTATAGGTTCAACTTCATATGGATTCGATATTATCAGTTCCTCTTACTCCATCCACAAGATATTCAGAATGGAAGTCGAAGATGATTGCATCTCTAAAGAGACAAGGTCTCTATGAGGTATATATGG
The DNA here is from genome assembly GCA_001517045.1 of Pseudotsuga menziesii. Lineage (NCBI taxonomy): Eukaryota > Viridiplantae > Streptophyta > Pinopsida > Pinales > Pinaceae > Pseudotsuga > Pseudotsuga menziesii. The sequence goes on from LPNX010926787.1 coordinate 228,259, forward strand.
GACTTGGTAAAGAGTCTTATGAATATGAGAAAGAATGGCTAAATGATGGTGATAGAGATTATGGAGAAATATGTGGGACTTTTTCTCGAAGCTTTCTTATAGACTTGATTGAGTTTGCATAATACCCAAAGGATCTTTGGAAAGAACTGGATAGAATATTTGGGAAGCACAATGAGGATTGTTATGGAAATATGCTGAGCACATTCAGAACCACAAGAGTTCTTTACTCAAAATTCTTGGCCTCTACTCTCTTTGATGAATTTGTTCAAGATGAAGAAGAAGAAGAATCTTCCTCACAGTCATTTTGAATTGAAGAAAGTCTCCTTGGAGTGACTCCTTCTCCTACTGCTCCGGAAGTGTATGAGATATCTTATATCTCATCTCCTCACATGGATGATCCAGAAGAAGACATTCGAATCTCTGTTGTTGAAGAAAATCTCTCCTTCCATTCTATGCAAAATTTCTCCAATGATTCTCCTACTATGAATTTTGTGCATAGTTTACTAGTGATTGCTCCAGGAAAGGGAGAGGAATTTGATTTCTCTATCTCTAATGATGTTGCTGGTGTGCAGGTAAGTAATTATTTGGATATTTTGGAAATAATTTCAGATTTTAGGAGTGATCCATTCACTCTCATTGATATATAGCTTCCAACAAATTCCTACATGATTGCATGCATCGATACTCAGGGTTTTGAAGAAGGGCAAAACTGTGCAGCTACCATCTCAGTGGAGCAAACCCTTGGATCTGATATGATATTATTTGGATCTAATCTGATATTACTTGGTTCTAGGGTTCAAGATATTTCAGTACTGCTTGTAGCTGTTCTCATTAATTTTGGTGTGAAGAAACAAGTACCAAAAATCTCTTTCAAAGGTTTTGAAGAAGGAGAAAATTGTGCATCTACCAACCCAGTGGAGCACACTCCTAGATATGATATGGAATTTATTGGATCTGATATGATATTATTTGGATATCATATGATATTACTTGGTTCTAGGGTTCAATATATTTCAGTACCACTTGTAGCTGTTCTCATCAATTTTGGTGTGAAGAAAAAAGTACCAAAAATCTCTTTCAAAAGTTCTACTGGGGATTTGATGTCAGTTTTATCTCATGAGTTTTCTGATATTATATTTTGTAAATATTTGGATATTTTGGAAATAATTTTAGGTTTTAGGAGTGATCCATCCAATCTCATTGATCTTGAGCTTCCAACAAATTTCTACATGATTGCATGCACCAATATTCATAATTTTGAAGAAGGAGAAAATTGTGCATCTACCATCTCGGTGGAGAAAACTCTTGGATATGATATGAAATTTATTGTATATGATATGATATTATTTGGATCTGATATGATATTACTTGGTTCAATATTTCAGGTTCATGAGCCTTCAGTACTGCTTGTAGCCATTCTCATCAATTTTGGTGTGAAGAAACAAGTACCGCAAGTCTCCTTCAAAATTGTTGTTGGGGATTTGGTTTCATTCAACACTTTTGGATCTGATATGGACTTATTTGGGTCTGATATGATATTATTTAGATATTATCTGATATTAATTGGTTCAATATTTCAGGTTCATGAGCTTTCAATACTGCTTGTATCTGGTTTCATCAATTTTGGTGTGACAAATCAAGTACCACAAGTCTCCTTCAAAATTGCTGCTTGGGATTTGATTTCACTTCACAGTTTTGGATATGATATGAAACTTTTTGGATCTGATTTATTTTCTGATATGATAATATGTGGTTCATGTTTTAATATTCAAGATCTTACAATATTTCTTGTAACATGTTTAATCAATTTTGGTGTGACAAATCAAGCACCGCAAGTCTCCTTCAATTTTGTTGTTGAGGATTCGATGTTAGTTCTCTCTTATGAGTTTGATGATATTATATTTTATGAATTATTGGATATTTATGAAGCTATATCATATTATGTATCTCAATAATTCACTCTCCATAGTCCCAGGTATTCTCTACCTTTTGTCACATGCTCATCTCCTCACAAAACTAGTAAAGAGGAAAACATTCTGCATCCGCCTGGACACTTGCTCCGAACACTTGGGGATGATTTTACCACTCATGGTTTGTTGTTAAAGGCTGAAATATATCAGTTTCTTGGGTTTTCCTCACATGTTTCGAATTCTCAAGCACCTTTTCTCTCTCTCCAGATGATTTCAGTTGGTCTACATGGGTCCAGTTTTCACCGTGCAACTATTTATATTTTTTATTTAGTTGAGTGCATTGTTCTTCTACAAAAGAGGAATATTCCTATAGAAATGAGCAATTTGTTTGGATTCATGGGTTCACCTACACAGAACCAAGATACTACTGCTCCATAGTGCTTCAAATAGTAGCACAAATTTTCACAAGTTTTTTCAAAATTTGTATTCCTGCTTATTTTGAGGGGGGGTTTTTTCCCAAGAGGTTTTCCCATATTTCCTCAGTTGTATTAAGCAAAATTATGTATTTTATATTGTATTTGGTTGACCTATGGTCTTGTTTCCAGGTCCCACAGTTGTCCAAGTTAGGATTCAGGGGGCGTGTTAGGATTATTAATCCTCCCTTGACCATACTGTCTATTAGATTATTTAGCCTAACTTAGGAACCTTAATTAATTAAATTGGGCCCACTAGTACCATTGGGTCCACTTGGACTGATGGGGCCACATGTACCAATCATTGGAGTGTGGGGAACACTTCTATAGGTTAACTGCCACTTACTGCATGTGCATGCATTATTTTGGGCGCCTCCTAGACCAATCCCTACATTTTAGGAGACACTGGGAGTCTTGATACCAACCTACTTAAGTTAGTTGGAGTTAGTACTAGTTAGTCTCAGTTAGCCCCCAGTTACTTTTAGTTAGTTCACAAACAGTTAGCTAGCGCATGTCTTGCATGGATAATGCATGGATAATGCATGGATTCATGTGGAGTAGGTGCCTTTGCCCACCTACCAAACTTAGTTGCACTAAGTTAACTAGATGTCACTGTTTGTTTGAGTTGTTGTACATCTGGGATTTGATATGCTATACTCTCACATTGTTTGAGACACCATGAGTTAGATGGTCAGTTAGCTATAGTCAGATCCAGTGGATAGTTTCGAATTGCATGTCATGCATTCAATTTATTTTCCTATGTAAACTATTGTAGCACCATATTTTATTATGATGAATATATTGTAAATTCCTGAGCAATACTTGTCCATTTCCTAGTGTGGTTTGTATGTTCGTTCTCCATTCAATTGCTGCAACATTATCATAACTCTCTGCTTGAAGATCTTAATGGCATTCAAATTCTAATATATTCAACCTGCAAAAAAGTGAAGGATCATGGATAAAACCTTCATGATGTTGCATATAAATCTCCTCATGAGGGTAACCATGATAAAAATCACTCTTCAAATTCACATGGTGCACCTCCCATCGCTTAGATGCAGCAATGGCCAAAACTAGCCTGATAGAGTTGAGCTTTGCAACCGGTGCAAATGTCTGATCTATATAGTCCACTCCATGGACTTGAGAGAAACCTTAGGAAACTAAATTGGCATTATACTTCACATCTAATCCATCATCATCCATATTGGTCCTGTAAACCCACTTACATTTCACTAGTTTCTCTTGGAAGATAGAAGAACCAACTCCCAAGTTTCATTGTCTTGCAAAGATTTGAAATATTCTTGCATGTTTGTTTTCCATATTGGATCATGTGATGATTCTTCATATGAATATGTATCAGATCCAACCATCATAAAAACCTCTTTGGAATATTTGAATAACAAGTGGAGAAAGCATTATGAAACTGAGATCTAGTCTTCCTAGAGTCTAGTGGATCTCCAACAAGATCACCAGTTTCTTGTATGGTTTTCTCATCCCATTTTAGCCTTATGGGTGAGTCATGATATGCATGCATTTCATCATCTTCATATTCCATGTCAGATTAAAAAAAATAGAAATAAAATCATCACTTACATCATCATTGAGTGGAGGGTGTGAGCAATCCGCCTTTACTAGTTCGACCTCTTATACGGGATCTTCTTCGAAGTCTACACTTCTCTCAATGAAAGTTTTCTGAGATGAGGGATCAAATACCTTGTATCCCTTTTCATCTTCAGCATATTCAACCATTATGGACTCCTTTCTTGGAGTTTGCAAGGCTTTTCTCTTCTTGGGAGGAAGTCTATCCCAAGCCTTTATACCAAAAACCCTGAAATGAGAAACATTGGGCTTGTGAGCACTCCATGTTAGGATTATTAGTAATCCTGCCTTTGTCTCCTTTGACCACATAAAATCTATTTGATTAATTTACCTAGATTAGGAGGTATCATCACTTCACCAGTGCATGGAGGACATAACTAGTGGATATATGCCACTTACTGCACCTATATGCAAGCATTTTGGAGCTCCAAGGATCAATCCCTATTTTATAGGAACCTACATGGAGTGCCATCAACATTTTCCAACAGTTGAATCCAATAGGTCATAAGTTATCCTTAGTTAAACTCTAATCCCCATCAGTTAGATCACTTCCAGTGTCTCTAGATCTAGTTTGCATGATTCAAGGCAATATAGGTGCCTTTGTTCACCTACCCACTTCATTTAACTGTTTGTAATTGGTTATTAACTATATTAGTGATCTGTAGTTGCACTAGTTAGCTATAATGGTGATTTTCCCACTCCTAGTTAGCTCTAGAGTCAGTCTAGGTTGGTAGGTTGGTAGATTCAACTACTTGTGTAGGTATTCGAATTATTCATTGTTGTTGTATTATATATTCACCCATAATGTGAATAATCATAAATGGAAGATTTCTCATATTGTTCTTCAATTATTCTTCTCTTATTTCTCTTGTGCAATCTATGTGAAGACCATTTTTTTCCTAATATTTGCTTGTCAGAATATAATATGGTATCAAATCTTGGTCAGTCTATTCAAATCTCCCTCAAATATTTCTATTGATGCACCTGAGTTTCCACATTAATCCTGCAATATTTTCCTTGCTAACTCTGGATTATGTCCAGATAAGTCTCTGCAGGTGTGATGGACTCTAGAAATGTGCTCATAATTGTTGAATTAGAGGTTTATTTATGTTATAGAAATTTTCTTTCTAGTTTTGTGTAGGCACAATAGGTTATGGATTTGATATCAGATCCTCCTCTATCATCATTAAACTATCCTGAATGGAAATTGAAGATGATTGCATATCTTAAGAGCCATGAGCTCTTTGATGTGTCTATTGGAGCTATGGCAATGCCATAATCTGATGATGAGAAATCTATTTGGTTCAACAACTGTGACAAAGCATATGGAGCCACACATCTAGCCATTCCTCCGAGGATGTGCTATCTCATTGATGTTGTTGAATTCCCAAGTGAAATTTGGTCCATATTGGACAAAGAATTTGGTCAACAGACTAAAGAGATTAGTGCAAAGAATTTGGAGAACGCATTAGACATCTCCTAATTTCTTCCAACGTCCATTATTTATTAAGAAGATGAAGTTATACATTATGAATAAATGATAGAGTATTCAAATAATTCAATTTGAAACCAGACTCATTCTGCTGCTTCTCTTGAAATGTTTGAGAAATTTGATGTCTCATGTTTTCATGTAGATACTCTAGAAGAGGAGATTCGAACCTCCATTGTTGAAGAGCTCTCCTTACATCCCACTGAGTTCCACTGATTCAATTCGAAACCAAACTCATTTGGTTGTTATCCTCATTTTTTTTGAGAAATTTGATGTCTCATGTTTTCATGTAGCTACTCTAGAAGAGGGGATTTGAACCTCCATTGTTGAAGAAATCTCCATTGAGTCTCTCACCTTAATTGGTTCGAATCTAGAGATTCAAGACCTGTCAGTTATGCTTGTAACTGATCTCATCAGTTTTTGTGAGAAAAATCAAGCACCTCGAGGATTTTTCAAAATTGATGCTGGGGATTCGATGTCAATATATTCATATGAATTGCTAATATTACATTTTGTGATTTCATGGATATTTTTAGAAGCTGCATCAGATTTTGGATCTCAATAATTCTGTCTCCATGGTCCTAGGTATTTTGTCTCTTCCTTCTTAATCACATACTCATCTCTTCACAATGCTAGAAATGATGGAGACCTCTCGCATTCATTTAGATGCATGCTCCTCTCATCTGGAGCTGAATCTACTTCACATGGTTTGAAGTATCAAGTACATCAAGATGCATTTGAAACTGATTTGATGATCAATTTGAATGAGCACTCTCTGTTTCTCTTTCGTCAGATTATCTCATTGCTTTACATGGTCCCATAAACTCTTATGTAGTTTCATATGTTCCTGATCAATTTGAGTATATTCATCTTCTTCCCAAGAAGAATATCCCACCATAAATCTAATCAATTTCACACCTACTTGGATTTGGAGCAGTTTATTTTTTGGTGCATCTCATGTCCATTTTTGAGGAAAGGATTTTCCCCATGCGGTTTTTCCTTTTTTCCTCATTTTACATGGATAAATAATTATTACATTTAGATTGTAATGGGTGACCTTTGGTCTAAGTTAACAGGTCCTAGGTAGTCCAAATATAGGATTACAGGGGGGTGTTAGGATTATTATTAATGCTCCCTTTGTCTACTTCGACCACATAAAGTCTATTTTATTAATTTCCCTAACTTAAGAGGTCTCATAACTTCACCAGTGCATGGGGGACATACTGAGTGGATATATGCCACTTACTGCACCTATCTGCATGCATTTTGGAGCTCTAGTGATCAATCCATATTTTATAGGAACCCACTCGAAGTGCCACTAGCAGTGTCCAATAGTTGACTCTAGTAGGTCATCAGTTATCCTTAGTTAAACTCCAATCCCCATCAGTTAGATCATTTCCAATGTCTCTAGTGCCAATTTGCATGATTCAAGGGAATGTTGGCACATTTTTTTACCTACCCCCTTCATTTAACTGATTGCAACTAGTTATTAACTATTTTAGTGATTTGCAGTTGCACTAGTTAGCTATAATGGTGATTTTCCCACTCCTAGTTAACTCTAGAGTCAGTCTAGGTTGGTAGATTCAACTACCTGTGTAGGTATTTGAATTATTCATTGATGTTGTATTATATATTCAACCATAATGTGAATAATAATAAATGTAATATTTATCATATTTTTCTTCAATTATTCTTCTCTTATTTCTCTTGTGCAATCTATGCGAAGACCATTCTTGTCCCAAGATCTGCCTGTCAGAATCTAATACTTCAAACCTCAAATGGAGTTTTCTCTTCCAATGGTTTGTGTGGAACTCTATTATGAAATTATGCAACAAATTTTGTGGTTTCATATGATATATTAGGATACAAATACTTAGCCTCCAACATTCATGTCTCCATCTCCTTCAATGCTCTATTCTTGCGCTCTGCCACACCATTTTGTTGTGGTGTGTAAGGAACTGAATGTTGCATTTGAATGTCATTCTCTTCACATAGATGTTGTAGGTTATTATTGAAATATTCCTTTCCATTATCATTCCTTAATATATTTATCTTCCTCCCATTCAAGTTCTCAACCAAATCCTTGAAAACTTTGAAGATCTCAAACAATTCATATTTTTTCTTGAGAAAATACACCTAACAATACCTTGAGAAATTATCTATGAATGTTAATACATACCTTGAGTTTCCATAGGAAGGTGTGGAAATAGGTCCTATAAGACATGAATGGATCAATTAAAGCACTTGGACAACCCTTCTTTCCTTCCCCTTATCATACGTACACTCTACATGCTTCCCAACAATGCATCCCTTGCATGTGCCTTTGGAAAACTTGATGCTTCGAAGTCCATTAACCATGTGTTTTTTGCTCAAAGCTTGAAGATATATATAGTTTACGTGTCTAATCCTCTCATGGCATAGATTTATTGTCTCATTGGCATGTGACAAGATCACATTCCCTAAGGAGTAAGGAACAAAGTGTGAATACGTGGACATTTTTGACTCATGATCTGCAATACCCACTGCAACAATTTGGCATGTAGATATTTATGAAATCTCTACATCATCTTGAGAAAATGTCACTCTCTTGGATGAAACTATATGTTCCATTTGATAGACATAGAGTAGGTTAGATGCTACATCACACACATACAACACATTGTTGAAGTACCCATTGTCAAGATTGATCTTTCCAATCCCTTTGGCTGGGATCTCAGAGTCATCACCCATGATGATGGATGGACCACTGTATGGATGTAGAGCTGAGAAGGAGTCTTGTACAGAATCCAAGTGCCTTGAGGCACCTAAATCTATGATGAAGGAGTAATATCTCAAATATCCAACAACCAGTGCATGGTATCTATCCTTGTTTTCATAATTCGAACCTCCCTCTTTCTTCCTTACGCCATCTTAAAGAGGAATGTTGTTCTTCTCAAGGAGTTACCCCATCATGTCAATGGTTTTCTTCATGCATGCACTCTTTGGATTCCAACCTTTGTGATAATAAGTGCATTTTTTCTTCTCTTTCTTCTTTCCTTTGTCCTTACTAGAATTTGAACCCCCATCATAAGATTTGGGCTTCTCCTACTTCTTCTTCTCTTGCTACTTCGAATCCTTGGTATTCTTCTTTCCTTTCCTTGATTCGAAACACCTGCAGCAAGGGATTCATCCTTGGTGGATTTTATGGTACCCATTTGAACAATTTTTTCTTGTTATTGAGTCAAAGACTCCATGAATTCTTCCAAGTTTGGAATTCTCCAATTTCAAATTGTGAGCTTGCCTGAGTGGAATGTCTAAACAAACACTGAATATTTAGCTCTAGCTTCGAAAGAATGGAAAGAATCAAATAATATTCCTTCTTTAGATGCCACATTGTTTCAGTTGAATGAATAAGGATTTGAATTTGGTGAACAAATCCTAGATTGTCTCAAAGTGAGTTGGACTTAAAGTGATCAACTCGTTTTTGAGTTGGTGTCCTCTCATCTCATCTCTCTTCCCAAACAGTGACTCGATCTTGAGCCACACTTCAATGGGTGTTTTAAGAATATCTACATGAAATGAAATATCCCTCAAAATACCGATACAAAGCATCCCGAGCGCTTCGTCCAATCAGTTGAAATATTTAGACTTCTCAACAGCTGAATTGGGCTCATTCTCTGTTCCCATTGTTACTCTCTAGAGACCTTTCGACCTCAACTAGATCGCCATTTTGGCCTTTCATTAAAAATAGTTGAATGGGGTGAGAAAAAAAACATGAGACTGCTCCATTCGCTACTACGCACTGAGTGATAAAGAACACTTGAACAAACTGCAGTGCAAACTCTCAAATTGACTAGAGGAGACCCTAGATAGCAATTCAAACCCTACAGACTCTCAAAATTTGAATTGTAGTTCCAAATAGCTCTGATACCATGTGAAATTTTGATTCACATCAATATATAAAAGCTAATATAATCCTCACAACTAAATAATTTGACAAAACATGAAGAAAACAATGTAAAAGTGCAATATTAACACATAGAGATGGTGCCAATAAATAAGTTTTCTATTACACTCCAACATGTGAATATGTATGGAACATGATTATATTAAAATAGGATGAAATTTTTATCCTTTGAAGGAAAATTGGTGGAATACATGTGGCAGACTTAGATTGGACCTCAAACCCCCCTAGGTGGACCAATGAGATCCAAAACCACCTCAAACAATCACGAATGGCCCTGTGAACATATATGAAGCAATTTTGGTCATAAAAAAGGGTAGGATAGGCATTATGGAGTGCATGGGTGAGTGGGAGTGTCCCTAGGCAACATTTAATGTTCCAAAGGAGAAAAAAACACTCATATACAATGCATGGGTGCCTCTGGTCAAACCAGTTCCCTATTTTAAGGAGTGGGAGAGCCCTAAGAGACCAAAATATCATCAATGAGGGTGATCATCTCTGAAATTATAAAAATGTGGGTACCGGGTGTAATTAATTGTCCAAAACCCCCAATTACCTAGGGAAGTCAACATAAGCAAAGCTTGGACTATGCAACATAAGTGAGAAACAAATGAAGGTATGTCCTAAGTGATATGTGACCATGGTAATATGTGGTATGCTGTTATAATAGTCCCATATTAGGGAGCATCAGTTCTTTACAAATATGTGTTTGCGTCATCCTTGATGCGAATGTTTTCATATAACACGTTGCTATCGACACAACTATGTGTGAAAATATTGTAGAATGTAATGATTTTTTTTTGAAAAGGTAGGTTAGAGAGTATGTTGACAATAATCAAACCACCATCACGGTGTTAGGAATTACCAAGAGTAAAGCAGATTCCAACCTTTTGTTAGCCGAAAATACACACCTCCTGCGGACAAGAGCTGGTTCCCTAGATCTGAATGGTTCGGATCTAGAACAAAACACAAACACGAAATGCTAGACTCTCCCTAGATCTGGTTAATCAATTAAATGAAATGTCGTAATACTTTTCTCAAAGGTTGTCCTCGCTATCCTCATAAAAGAACATGTAAAATATGGAAAACAACAAGAGAAACATGATAGCATACAATATAATCAACAAGATCTATGCTTGTGACCAAGGAATCAAACAATACATACATATGCAATAGTAAATATGGGAAAGAAAATACATTATTTATTAATAAATGATTGGAGAGACTGCAACCTTCATTCCTTGGTGTTGAGAGTTCCTTCCAATGGCTCCTTGCCTCTAACTTCACCTTGCCTCCAAAGACTCAATAATGATTTTGACAAAGTTTGGGTATGAAACACAGTTCTTGCTCTCTTTTCCCATGGGGGATGATCCAATATTTAAATGCATGGGAGGATAGGTATGGTTGAGGATCTCATGGGTGAGGTGGATATTATATCCTAAAAGGGAGGATCTTGAGCTCCAGCTGGTCCTAAACCATAAGGATGAGGCTCCACGGAGGTTAGCTTTGAGAATCCTCTCGAAGCTTCTCTTTTTGCCTTGAAAACTCGAGCATCGCTCCTCCAATGAAGAAAACAGGTGGTGCTAAGGGGGAATCGCTTCTTGCAGTAAGGGAAAGAGCGGTGGCACCTCTCTTTGCTCATGTATCAGGAGTGGTGCTGACTTGTGTAATTATTTTTGTCAATGGGAGAGGAGCGTTACCAACTCAACACAAGGAAAAATTGTAAGGGGATATTTTTTCCTATCATTTCTCTAGGGAAACTCTGAGGGATTGGAACAGTCAAGGGGATATCTATCTCATAACCTAAGGGTGACAATATTTCAGTATAACACCTTTACTTCAAGGTTGAAGGTGGAAGACTGGTGATTGTCCTGCTATATGTTGATGACCTATTTCTGATAGCATAGGAAAAACTTATCATAGATGGAAGAGAAATATTGCACCGAGTTTGAGATGAAAGACCTTGGAATGATGCACTATTCATTAGGAATGGAGGTGTGATAGAGTACGAATGGGATATTCTTTGGTCAAGGAAAGTATGTAGTAGAGATTTTGAAAAGATTTGAAATGTTGGATTACAAGGAAATAGCCATACCTATGGCATCAAACTTGAAGCTACTACGTGATGCTTCATTAGAGACAAATGATTCCATGATATATTATTATACAAATGGGTTATTGATGTTCCTGAAGAATATGAGACGATACATATTATTTGTTGTGAACACCCTGAGATAGTTCCTAACATATTCGAGACATGTTCACATGGTCGATGCAAAGCATATATTGAGGTACCTAAAGGGTAGAACTGATTATCGGCTCAAGTACGATGTGAATTAGAAGATTAACATGCACGGTTATGTTGATTCAGAGTGCATAGGTATCACCACTAATAGGTAGAGCACTTCAAGATGCTTGTTCAATTTGGGATCTGGTATGATATCCTAGTTTAGTAGGAAGCAGTTTTGCATGGCGCTGAGTACAACTGAAGCAAAATATGTTGGAGCTTGTTCGACTAGTTGTGAGGCAGTATGGATTCAAAAGATATGATATGATTTATTTTATATTGAGTTAGAGATGAATTGTATCTATTAGTATTTATAATACTCCCTTGTCCAAATTGGTCTATTATATTATATTTTCCTAACTTAGGAGTAATTTAGTTATTATTGGGTCCACTAGTACCATTGGGTCCACTTGGCCTAATAGGGCCACATGTATGAGTCACTAGAGTGCGGGGAACATAAATAGAGGCTAACTACAACTGATTTCACATTCATGTATTAGTTTATGTGCCTCCTAGACCAATCCCTACAATTTAGGGGCCACAGGGAGTGTCAACACCAACCTCCTTCAGTTGTTAGTAGTTGGTGACTAGTCAAGCTTAGTTATTCTTCAGTTACATTTAGTTAGATGTGCTTCAATTCAGTTAGCACCAATATTGCATGGATGCATGTGGGAAGGCACATATTCTCACCTACTTCTCACCCACCACATCAGTTAGACTATTTTAACTGATTATAACTGATTGAGAGACTATATTAGACAACTGGAGTTAGCCTAGTGAACTCCTATAGTGATTTAGACACTTATAGTTAGCCATGCAGTCAAATTGATTTGGTGATTCGAATCCTCCTTTATGTAACAATTTTGTATATTGTTCGGATGAATGAATTTTATACTGTAATTATACTGAGCAATTCTTGTATGTTTCCTGTGAGATTTGTTTTGTTTACTGGGTATTATTCATTCCTTTTACACTGCATAATAATTAAAATCTAATGGAACTCATTTCCTGAAGATCAATGACACATTAATTCTAATATGGTATCAGATCCTCCTTATGCAAGCTTTGATTTTATCTAATCTCCATTGTATACCAGAAGCAGTTGGGTTTCCATAGAAGTCCTGCAAAGAGTGCCTTGTTAACTCTAGATTCATTCAGAGTGGTGGTGTGGGCATGAAGGACCCTGAAAAGGTGTACATGTTGAGATGGAAGGCTTGAATCTAACATAGTGCAAATTGGTTTTGTTTTTGCAATGTTTTCTTACAGGTTCTACATAGCTTGATTGAAGAAATTGACTGATCAGAAGGAGAATTGATGGAGAATCAATATTTCTTACCCTAGATCCTGACACCCTTAAACTATCTTGATTGGAGGGAAGATATGCAGGTCTCCTTGCACAAGCTTGTCCTATACAGGATGACAATGTGCTGAGAGACTAAACCTCATCATCATGCTAAGAAAAAAAGTTCTTGAACTGGTTGGATGAAGCCTTTGAATTCCTTTGTGCTCACATCTCCAGAGATCTCCTCTTTCATGTTGAGGGATTGAAGACTCCCAAAGAAGCTTAGGAGAAGCTCGAATTCTTGTTTGGAAAGCAAGATGAGCTTTCAGGACGCATTCTAGAGAATGAGCTAATATCATTTTAGCCTAGCAGTTTCGAGACCATACAACAATTTTTTACTAAGTTCAAATCTCTTGCACTACAATGTAAGTGTTGAAATATTGTAACTTCAAAGGATATTCTAAATGTATTTTACTGATGTAACCCAAGGGAGATTTTATTATTCCTCCGATAGGGTGTTACTATTGTATTTGGTCATCATACAGTCATGAGGTAAATCCTCCACTTGTGTCATGTCTTTAGTACCCTAATAAATAATATAAAATATTTTTTTTGAGTATTCCTAGGAGAAGTTGACCCAGACAGTTTATTGGGGCCAACTTGTCTAGTGCAAAAGTCAAGTTGAAAGATGTGTATAAATAGAGGAGAAATGGTTCTTATCTGAACATGGACTCACTCACTTGTGTAGCGCATAGGGGAGAGAGAGAGAGACAAAACAGAAGGAGGAGAACAACTGTTTTTGGGGTTGTCTTTTATACATCTTATACAGAGGAAGTTTTTGTTGGGTTTTCTTCCCCTTGAGGGTGTCCTAGGATAAATTATGTGTCTATCTTGTGATTGTTCTTCTATCAGTGATTCTTGATATGTGGCTGTGATTTTTCTGAATTGAATACTTTTAAATCTAGTCTAGCATATGAAAATTTAACATGGCATCAGAGCTAACTTGATTAGAGAATCTTTCATAAGGTGAAATTCTCCCTCCTCCCTCTCCGAAAGAAATTAGGGTTTCTGCAAAAGTTGAAAGATTGAATATCTGTTTGCATAGAAAGTTGCACCCTCCCAGGGCGCATCTATTGAGGCCTAGATCAATTTTTTTGGGTGGCTATATCTCTTGGAAATATAAACCCTAGTTTGGTAGTGAATTAGAAAAACTGTAGTGAAACAAAACTAGAAAAATAGCAGTGTTGTAGCTTTGCAAGTAGGATTTGAAGACTAAAGATTAGGTATCTCCAGAAAGCAGTTGGATCAACCAAATTGCCTCCTCCAAGTGCATCTATTGGTAAGGTCAATCTCCTGTTTTGATAAATTTCATTTTTGAGTGACTTACTGGTCAAGATGGCCCCAAGCATTAAGCTTGAGGACAAATTGGAAGGCCTAGAAAACTTCTTGTCTTGGAAGTATGGGATTGGCCTCATTCTGAGAGAGAATGGTCTTGAGAAATATATCAAGAATTAGATTGTAGAACCTAAAGAAGCGGAAGCTAAGGAGAAGCATGAACAATGCCTAATCAAGATAATGAGGATCATTGTAGATTCCATTAAGGATCACTTGATCCCTCAAGTGTCATCTAAGAAGACACCTAAGAAAATGAATGATGCACTTTCTAGAATGTATGAAGGAAATAACATCAACAGAAAGATGAATCTAAGAACTCAATTGAAGGGCACCAAGATGAGCAAAGGAGAATCTATTCAAGATTACTTCACAAGGAACTCTGAGATCAAAGAGAAGCTAAGTGCTATTGGAGATACCCTTGATGAGGATGAATTGGTTATGACTGCTCTCAATGGCCTCACTAGACCTTGGGACTCATTCATCCAAACTCTATGTGCCAGAAAAGAAAGTATGATGTTTGACATAGTATGGGAAGATTGCATACAAGAATAATCTAGAGTAGTCAATAGAGAATCTCTTCTCAAAGAATATGACCAGGCTCTAGCTACCCATACTAGGGAAATAAAACAATCAAAATTCAAGAAGAGTAAACATAATCCTTCAAAGAAGAAATTACAGAAGAAGAAGAAGAAGGTTTACTCAAGTTACCAATGCTACAACTATCATAAGTTAGGACATATTTCTAAAGAATGTCCATCACCAAAGAGAAAGAACAACAAAAGACATCATGCTCATCTAGCTTAAGATGAGGATGAAGAAAGACCTTGAAAGAATACTAGAGGTGAAGATGTAGAAGACTATATGTTATTCTCTACACTCTCTGGGTCTGTAACACCTCAAGAAGATACATGGCTTATTGATAGTGGTGCCTCTAAAAACATGACAAGAAAGAAGACAACTCTATAAAATCTTGAAGAGAAGAACTCTTCCCAAAAAGTATCATTGGGAGATGACTATCAATATCCCATCAAAGGTATTGGTGAATCCAGCTACAAGATCGACTCTAGAACCTCCATGAAGATGAAGGAAATACTGTATGTACTAGGCTTGAAAAATAACCTACTCTCCATCTTAGCTCTAGATAAGAAAGGATATAGAGTTTCTTTTATAGATGGACAAGTACTCATGTGGTCCAAAGGGAAGACACTTGAAGATGCTGTAGTCATTGGAGAAGAAGAAGGAGGGTTATACAAGCTCAAAGGACATCCAGAAACAACCCTTTTCCATGAGAATACCAGCTTAAGTGAATTGTGGCATAGGATACTTGCTCACATCAACTACAAAGAATTTCCCTATGTGAGAAAGGTGGTAACAAGGTTACCAGATCTAAAGATTGAACATGAGGGAACCTGCAAGGGATGTGCACAAAGAAATAACATCAAGAATCCCTTTCTGAAAGTGACACAAAGACTAAAGGTACGTTGGAACTAATCCATTATGATGTATGTGGTCCTATTCCCTCCATATCCTTAAGTGGATATGAATACTATGTCACATTTATTGATGATTATTCAAGAAAGACTTGGATACACTTTTTGAAGAATACAAGTGAAGTGTTCGGGAAATTCAAGGAATTCAAAGCCTTAATAGAGAACCAGTGAGAAAAGAGAATCAAGACACCGAGATTAGATAATGGTAGAGAATACACTTCAAAGGAATTTGAAGCATTCTGTAAGGAGGAAGGAATCAAGAGGGAACTAACCACTCCTTATAATCCCCAACAAAATGGTGTTGTGGAAAGAAGTAATAGAACTATCATGGAAGCAGTAAATACCATGATTCATGATCAAGACCTCCCTATGCACCTATGGGATGAAGCTACAAGAACAACCTTATATGTGTAAAATAGATGATCTCATAGTGCTCTTCTATTCAAGACTCTTGAAGATATGTATACCAGAAATAAACTTGAAGTAATGCATCTCAAGATATTTGGTTGTCCAGTGTATGTACATATTCCAAAAGAGAAGAGAACCAAATTGGATCCTTCTGGAAAGAAGGGAATATTTGTAGGACTACTATGAAGTCTCCAAAGCCTTCAGGATATACATTTCATGATTTCACCATATCGAGATTAGTAGGGATGTAACCTTCGATGAAGAGGAATCTCTTAAGAAATACAAAAGGTGTCATCTTGAAGAAGTACATGAAGAAGATGTACCTCCTAGAAGGACAGAAGCTGAACCAACTCCTGAAAGAATAGCATCAGAAGACCATGACATGTTAGAGCCTGAAGAGTCCCCTAACATGGATATCTCTTGAAAGAGGAAGTGGAAAGATATGGAGCACCGGAAGGCTCCAAGAGAACTAGAAAAATATCAAAGCCATATTCCAGTTATATAGATTTGATGAGTGATATTGTACACCAAGAACCCAACAGCTATGAGGAAGCTGCACAGAAGAAAGAATGGGTTGAAGAAATGACAAAAGAATACTAGTCGATCATAAAAAATTATGTTTGGGATATTTTTCCCAAACCAGAAAACAAGAGTGTGGTATCTTCGAAATGGATCTATAAGATAAAACATGCCGCGGATGCAAGTATTGAAAAGTACAAGGCAATATTTGTGGCTAGAGGATTCTCTCAAAAAGAGGGGATCAATTATGCAGAGAAATTTTCTCCAATATCAAGGTACAATTCCATTAGATCTATCATGGCACTATCTTCCATGATGAAGTGGTATTTACACCAAATGGATGCAAAGACAACTTTTCTTAATGGTGTGATTGAGGAAGAGGTTTACATCGAACAATCACAAGGATTTGAAGTCGAAGACAGAGCGACTCATGTATGCAAGTTGAAAAAGGATCTGTAAGGACTAAAGCAAGATCCTAGAGCTTGGTATGGCAGAATAGATAGCTTCTTGACAAGCATGGGCTTTACCAAGAGTAGAACCGATCCTAATATTTATATGAAGATTATGGATGATGAACCAGTCATACTATTGTTGGATGTGGATGATCTATTTCTGACTAGAAATGGGAAACATATCAAGGATTGCAAGAAGAAGCTAGCCAAAGAATTTGAGATGAAAGATCTTGGATTGATGCATTATTTCCTAGGGCTAGAGGTGTGGCAAATCCCATAAGGAATCTTTCTGAATTAGGGAAAGTATGCAGTATAAATCCTAAAAATATTTGATATGTTGGATTGTAAAGTCATGGCCACACCCATGGACACCAAATTAAAGTTTTTGTTTGATGAGACATCCGAGCTAGTGGACACAACTCACTATAGACAGATTATTGGGTCATTAATGTATCTGATGAACACAAGGCCAGATATATGATTGTTGTGAACACCTTGAGTCGGTATCTAGTTAAACCTAGACGAGTTCACTTGATAGATGCAAAGCATGTGATGGGGTACCTAAAAGGTACAATTGATTTGGGACTGTACTATGGGAGAGATCATGAATACTATTTGTTGTTGTAATTGTAACTTCGGAATGCATTCACTTGTATATCTTATGTATTGTACCCCGATGTTTATTTCGAGAAGTGTTTGTAATGTAATTGAGTCATGTCATGCCCCGATGTTCCGATCGGGAGATTCTATAATGTAAACAAGTCATGTCAAGTCATTGTGGGTAACCCTCCTATTGATCAAGGGTTAAAGTCTCCACAGTTGTGGGGCCCTAGGGTTATTAGACTCTCTTAGAGAAGTCAGCCCTGGTGAGTTATTGTCAAGTCAAAAATTAGTATAAATAGAGAGTGAGCCTCTCTATTTATCACACATTCACTCACACTCAATTGTAGCGCATAACTCAGAGAAAAGAAGTTGATGGGACAAGAGAGAGAGAGACTACTGCTCTCGAGAGATCATCTTACTGTTTTGGGGTTTTAATTTTGGTGTTGATTCTATCTATGAGGAAGTTGGGGGGTTTTATCCTTTATGGTTTCCCCAAGGAAAAACTTTGTGTTTATTGTCTCTTATGTTTGATTGTTGTGCTTGTTATTCTCTCAGTTAAAGATCCTAAGATAATGCTAACTTAAATGATAAAAATCTAACATGGTATCAGAGCTAACCTGAGAAGAAGACACTGTGCAGTTGCAGAAACTAGGGCTTCCTACTTTTTGGATATCTCTCCACATATTTTCAGCAAAAGAGGGTTGGACTGACTCTCCTCTCTAGGGCACATCTTTCTATCGAAGCATAATCTGATTCTGAGTATTTTTAGTTTTTGACCCGACACTACTGCCAGAAATTAGGGATTTCCACAGAAGTGGAATTTTTGAGTGATCCTAGGCCTAGATTGATCTCCTCCTCAAAATCAAAGTTTAGAGATCAAGACCAAAGCTTTTGGTTGGATAGAACTCCGGGAAAGTCAAACCCTAATCTGCTCCTGGACTAGCTCTGCAGAAATTCAGCTCCAGATCTAGATACGACATTTTAACCTGGTAAGATCTAAATATTTTGTATTTCCATTTGAGGTTCTCATTTAAGATGCCACATCATACCAAGCTTGATGAAAATATTGAGGGAGATGATAACTTATGAGCCTGGAAGTATAGGATCTCCCTAGTCCTGGAAGAAAATGAGTTGGACTCCTACATCAATGAGGAGGTTCCAGTTCCAGAGGGAGATGAGGCTAAGGCCTTACATAAGAAGAAATTGGTCATGGATAAGAATATTATTGCTAATTCAATCAAGGATCACCTTATACCATAGGTGTCCTCCCTAAAGACACCTAAAGCTATGTTTGATGCCCTGACCAAACTGTTTGAAGGAAAGAACATAAATCGAAAGATGACCTTGAGGAACCAGTTGAAGAACGTGAAGATCCAAAATACGGAGACCATACAGTCATACTTCACAAGGGTCTCCTAGATCAAAGAACAACTTGCAACAGTGGATGAAGAAGTGGAGAATGCAGAGATTGTAATGACCACCTTGAATGGTCTCCCTAGAACATGGGACTCTTTCATTCAAGGGATCTGTGCCATAAAGAAGCTAGTCAAGTTCAGCAGACTATGGGAAGAATGATCTCAAGAAGAATATCAAATAGAAGCTCAAGAAGAAAATATGGGAAGTGAAGATCAAGCTCTCACAGTACAATCCAAGAAGAGCAAAACAAATCATCACATAGGTAAGCATTCTCATCCTAATAAATTTAATAAGAATCAACCCAGATTTAGATGCTTCATATGTTATGAAAAAGGACACTATGATAAAGAATGTCGTAAGAACCCAAATATATCTCACAAGTAGAAGGGAAATAATAGAAGAAATCCTTCTCATGCTGCAGAAGATGATGAACCCTCCAGAAAGAGAATCAAGCAAGAAAGTGGTGATTCTTCAAGTGATGAAGAATATGTTTTTATTTCCACTCTCATGAGAAACATCACACATGGAAGCAATGATTGGCTTATAGACAGTGGGGCTTCCAAACATATGATAGGATTCAAAGAATCCTTTGTGAAACTATTAGAACATGAATCGCCCCACAAGGTGAAGCTTGGAGATGACTACCAGTATCCAATAAAAGGTAGTGGGGAATCCTCTTATAAGCTAGACTCTGGAAAGTCTATAACAATGAAGGATGTATTGTTCATACCAGGACTAAAGAAGAACCTCCTCTCCATATCTGCATTAGATGCAAAAGGCATGAGGGTTGCATTTGTAGATGGCCAAGTTCTCATGTGGCCAAAGGGGAAGACTATTGATGATGCATTAGTAATTGGGGAACAAGAGGGAGGTATATACAAATTGAAGGGCCATCCAGAACAAGCCTTGATCCATGACTCGGTAGAAGCAAATGAACTTTGGCATAGAAGGCTTGCACATGCGCACTATAGAGCACTACCACTTGCAAGAAAAGTTGTTGAAGGACTTCCAGAAATTCAGACAAAGCATGACAGTGTCTGCAAATGATGTGTGAAAGGAAAGAACACAAAGAAGACATTTCCAAGCAGCAAAAGCAAGGAAAAAGGAATCTTGGAAATCATTCACTCCGACGTATGCGGCCCAATGTCATCCAGTTCATTAACTGAGTATGTATACTATGTATCTTTTATTGATGATTTTTCTAGGATGACATGGATATACTTCTTGAAGAACAAAGATGAAGTATTCAGCAAGTTCAAGGAATTCAAAGCCTTGATCGAGAACCACACTGAAAAGAATATCAAGACCTTTCGATCAGATAATGGCAGAGAATTCACATCAAATGAATTCAAAGAATTATGCAAATATTCAGGGATTAAGAGGGAGTTATCCGCTCCATATAATCCACAACAGAATGGGGTTGTAGAAAGGAAGAATAGAATGATCATGGAAGTTGCAAGAGAAATGCTTCATGATCAAGATCTTTCCATGCATCTATGGGCAGAAGCTGCCAGAACGACGGTGTATGTACAGAACCGTATTCCACACAGATTACTTGAGAACAAGACACCTAAAGAAGTCTTTTCTGGAAAGAAACTAGAAGTCAGCCATCTCAGAATATTTGGCTGTCCAGTGTACATACACATTCCAAAAGAAAAGAGGACAAATTTAGATCCTTCAGGAAAGAAGGGTATATTTGTGGGATACTCTGAAAGCTCGAAGGCTTACAGAATATACTTCACAGGATTCAAGAAGATCGACATCAGCATGTATGTAACATTTGACAAAGACTCGGCTTACAACAAATCCAGAAAGAGACCTACTGAAGATCTTGAAGAAACAGAAGCACCCAGAATTCATGACACAACCATGAATGAAGAAATTCAAGAAGAAGATCGAGAATTAGAAGAACCTCAAGAACCTGTAGATCCACCTCAAGAGAAGAATCCTCACAAGAGGAAACCTGCTTGGGTATGAGAAGCTATTCAAGGTGCAAAAAGATATGGGGCTCCAGAAGAAAATCACAGAGAAAGAAAAAGGACCAGGTCTTGCTCCGGGTATGTAGCCTTGTTATGTGACTTCATCGATAAAGAACCTTCCAACTATGAAGAAGCGGCAGAAAGGAAATAATTGAAGGATGCTATGATTGAAGAGTATCAATAGATCATGAAGAATGATGTCTGGGATGTTGTTCCTAGACCAAATGAGAAGTATATTGCAACTTCCAAATGGATCTATAAGATCAAGCATGCTGCAGACGGTAGCATATAAAAATATAAAGCGAGATTTGTGGTGCGTGGATTCTCCCAAAAAGAAGGAATAGATTACGAAGAAACTTTTGCACCTGTAGCCAAATACACTTCCATCAGATCAGTACTTACTTTGGCTGCATTGATGAAATGGAAGATACACCAAATGGATGTCAAGACTGCTTTCTTGAAAGGTGTAGTGGAAGAGGAAGTGTATGTGGAGCAACCACTTAGTTTTGAGACACATGATAGGGAGACTCATGTGTGTAAATTGAAGAAATACCTGTAAAGTTTGAAACAGGCACCCAGGACATGGTACGGCAGAATTGATACCTTTCTATCCAATTTGGGCTTTACCAATAGTAAAGAAGATTCCAACCTTTACTACAAGGTTGAAGATGGTAACCCAGTGATACTCCTACAGTATGTAGATGATCTGTTTGTGACAGGTATGGATGGGTTGATTTCTGATACGAAGAGGAAGCTTGCTGCCAAGTTCGAAATGAAGGACTTGGGAATGATGCACTATTTTCTAGGCATGGAGGTGTGGTAGAATGTAGATGGAATTTCCCTGGGACAAGGGAAGTATACGGTAGAGATCCTGAAGAGATTCAGGATGATGGATTGCAAGGCCATGGCCACACCTATGGCATCGAACCTAAAGCTATTGATCGATGCTTCATCAGGGTCAGTTGATGCTAAAACCTATCGTCAGATGATTGGGTCCTTGATGTACCTAACGAATACAAGACCAAATATTTTCTTTGGTGTGAACACCTTGAGCCAGTTCTTGACAGATCTGAGATATCTTCACCTGATCGCTGCAAAGCATATTTTGCGGTACCTGAAGGGTACAGTTGATTATGGGCTCAAGTATAAGGCTGATCAAAATATTAACCTAGAAGGTTATGTTGATTCAGATTGGGTAGGCAGTTGCATCGATAGAAAGAGCACCTCAGGGTGTTGCTTCAGTATGGGATCAGGAGTGATCTCTTGGTTTAGCAGGAAATAATCTTGCGTGGCACTAAGTACAACTGAAGAAGAGTATGTCATAAATTGTTCAGCTATTTGTGAGGCAGTATGGCTAAGGAAGCTATTGTCTGATTATTTGATCTCCAGTTGGATGCTACTTGTATATATTGCAACAACCAGAGTTGTGTGAAGTTGTCAGAGAACCCGGTGTTCCATGACAAGTCAAAGCATATCGAGATCAAATATCACTATATCAGGGATATGGTGCAGAGAGGAGCAATGAAGCTCTAGTATGTTGCGACGGATGAACAGATAGCTAATGTGTTGACTAAGCCATTGGCCAGAGTGAAGTTTGAGTACTTCAAAGAGAAGCTTGGTGTTCTCCAGATCGAGGTTCCCTCCAAGGGGAAGTGATGAGTCCGTGAGCCATTCTGACATGGTGAGAGGATTGGTTCTTTCCATGGTCAGATGTAAGGGCTGATCCATTCTGTCATGGTGAGATGATTGGTTCCTTCCATGTCAGATATGAGTGATGAGCTGAGTCTGATGTGACTGTAGGATTGGTTCCTACATGATTAGATATAAGTGCTAAATGCCATTCTCTGGGAGAATGGAGGCACCTGGTCAGTTACCAGGAATTTGTTCAGTCTAGGATTGACACTCAGCCTGGGGTTAAGAGCCTTTCTGGCATGATGTGTGAATAAAAGTTTCCTATCATGATGTGTGAATAAAGTTTCCTATCATGATGTATGAATAAAGTTTCGTATCATGATCAGATATAAGTGCAGAGCCTTTCTGACATGATGTGTGAATAAAAGTTTCCTATCATGATGTGTGAATAAAGTTTCCTATCATGATGTGTTAATAAAGTTTCCTATCATGGTCAGATATAAGTGTAAATCCTTTCTGACATGTTGTGTGAATAAAGTTTACTATCATGGTCAAATATAAGTGCTAAGGAAGATGAAGACCTACTTGGAGGCTAGGCCTACAAACAACATGAAAAAGGCTTGGTTCTGTAGAACTTCTTATGACGAGAAGAATCAAGAGATAGAACCTGTGATGATGATCCAACAGAGATGATCCAGATCCAGAGATGATCTAGATCTAGAGATGTTCCAGATCTAGTGATGATCCAGATCGAGTGATGATCCAGATCCTATGATGATAATCTAGATCAAGTGATGATCCAGATCCAGTGAAGATGACTTGAAGATGAAAATGACTTGAAGATTAAGATGACTTGAAGATGAAGATGATGAGAACTCGATGATGATCCAGATGATACAGAGAAGAAGACTTGTGCTAATAAATTGTGTCGAAAGAATACCTTCCTAGTGTTGAGGCCCCGAAATTCGCAGGAAACAACAGAAAGGGATTCTCCCCAATCAACGTTCCCAACTATCCCGTTGATTGTTTGGTATAGGGAATCCGTCCGGTTTGCGGTTCGGCTACCGTAGGTCAAAGTAACAAAAAACAGAGGCTTTACCGGTTGCGGCCCGGTGCACCGTGTATTTTTGGTATTTTTGACTTAATGTATGATATGCAAGTGCCTAATTAACCATGCAGGGTGATAAGATGTAAGGAGTAGTCACGATGTGATGCGCAGGTTCTTACCTCTCGTCTTAGACTCACTAGCATCTAAATCACATACAACAAGAAAATAAACTAACTACCTAAACTATCCCTAGGGAGCAGGATTATCATTTGTAAGTGAATAATACATTGTGTACATGCATTATGAAGAGTTACAGTTAGCTGACACTTCTTTCAAGACACACGAACAATTACAGATATTTAAACAACCATATAGTTGATTATTTTATGAACAACATTTATTACTCACAGTGGAAAACATCCCAAAAGATACTGAAGAACATTCAACAAGAACATAGGTTCAGGAAGTTAAATACTCTCACAGTAAATGAAACACAGCTGAAAACGAAATAGTTCCTCTTCAACCTTATTCATTTAGTCGCATTGATACAATCCACATATCGCTCTCTCCAGCAGGCAAAAGTTGCACTTTCTGACTGTAAAACGAAATAGTTTCTCTTACAAGCAAAAGAGTTTACAAATTTTTTCAGGGAAAAAGCCCCTTGATGAATCCTATCTTTACAGTATTTAAACTACAACCACAGACCCCTTGGGATGCCCTCCAAACGTCTGATCCTTCAGTTCCCCAACGCTTCAGATTCTTCTACGTGTTTACGAACTATTGAGTAACTGACAGATCTTTTTGGTTCCATCTCTTCATTGCCATTCATGTTGTCTTTTCTTTCACTTGTCCTTCTGGCCTTGGTTCGACCCGCGCCAAAATGCTCAGCTACCCTTTCGCGCCGCCGTAATCCCACCAATCCCTTAGGTCCATCTGCAAATACATCGGAATGCATCATTCATTGGATTTGCATTACCAAACAAAGCAGCATATTATACTACTGAAACGGCTAATCCACGAAGAAGACTGGGTGCACCATTGTCGTCTTACAGATGCTGACCACACTACCTCGTCCTCCCATAGGATTGACGAATATTATCGTCGATGGGAAACCTACTGGAGGCTCAAAAAATACTAACGTTGAAAGGGTGGACCATTTTGCAGGCGGGAAAAGTCATTAATTGGACGTCGGAAGACATTCGAATCGGAAGCTCAACGGCTTTTCCATCCCCAACGGCGGATGAGACAAGGAATGAAGACATAAGCGAAACGCGGGTGGGAGAGGGCCTAGTCAAACGTCAGAAGACATTCGAATCGGAAGCTCAATAGCTTTCCCAGCCGCAACGACGGAAGGGTAAAAGCTATGGGCAAGCGATTGAAGACAAATAAAAATCGGACGTCGGAGCGGTTTGGACTTCGGACGCCAAACCGCTTTGGGAGCCGCAACGGCGGAGGGAAAAAGAACAAAAGAAACTGATTTAATAGAAAAAATTAAGTGTTCGAAAGCCTTTAAAATTCAACAACAGTCAAGGTTCATTTCATCTTCAAAACGACGGCCCATCAAAGACAATTGGCAAAACTAAACCCAACTATGCGACCCGCTGGAACAAATTCATGCACAAACAAATTCTAGGAATAGGCTCTATATAAATTGTTCAAAACATCCATACTTAAAGAATGACTGAAGAAACATCAAGGATGAAAAAACCTGAAGCGATATTTAGTTATGAGGAGGGGCCCAAAATTTAAGAGATTTGGGAGAAAAGTTGCAGCAGCAACAACTGGCGATTACCTGGTGAACCTAGATCTATGGGCAATTAATCTTTGAGTGAAAGACTATTTAACAACAGATGCATCTTTTTGAATTCTTCCAGTTATCTGGATTTCTCGAATGCCAGCAGTATGTACCTTCAATCATTGATAATAGTCCAATTTGGGAAAGTGGAAACCAAGATTTTCAAGTCCAGATAACTCTGTCGAGGCCAGAAGATGAGTTTCATTATTACCTTTGTCCTCAGGTGGTTGATAGATTTGGACCCCACAGGATTGTAGCATATGGTAAACAGAAATATTCGTTTGTTCCTCATTCCCATGCCATTATAGCACTTTTGTGCTTTTGGACTTTTTGTTCCTTTTAAATGAGTCCTCCTGCATGCCTTTCTTACTGAATTTTAATTCAGGATCCTTTATCCCATAGTGTCCTTTTGTGTGAGTGGTGTACTTCAGGTTTCAGCTCACGGACGGAGAGGATCTTTTGGCAATTTAGTACTTATGATTCAACATTTTCTTTAATGTATGATGCTTTTAGAGGAGTTTTTTTTTTTTGACTCTTATTTGCCTTTTGGCATTTGTTTCTTGGCATGGGATCATTTATATTAATATACTGTTTACCTTGATTTTTTCCATGGGTCCTCTGCTGCTTCCCCTTAGAACAATTTAAGTGTGAAGTGGATGGAGCCTCAACATAGTATTCCGGACTCTTTGAGTCTGGCTTATTTCACAGGGGTTAAGCAGGACTTCAATGCACACAGAGCTATTTGAGAAAACTGATAAACTGGAAGAAGTTCTTTTCAGATAAACCGCAATACACAGTCTGATACCAAGAACGTTTATCAATCCCAGGAAAATTGGATGTTCCCAATGCAACCGTAGATTTGCTTCCCTTATTGAAATCAATAAGATTTAAACTAAAACCAACTGAAAAAACATGACTCAAAAAACAACTTATTTATATACAAGACAGAAAACTCAAAGAAACTCAGGAAAAATAAGGCTTGAGAACCAAGCCATTCACTGGTAAATTCTCTTCCCACCCCTGTAGATCTTGCAATTTATAAGTAGAAGGGCCAAGCTTTGCTGAAATCTGAAAAGGGCCTACCCACAACTGCTGGAATTTAGTATGCTTTCCTTTCTCATCATGGGCATGATCCCATTTGAGGACTAAGTCTCCCACTTCAAAGTCTTTTGTTCCAGCTTTATGCTTGTCGAACCATCTCTTTATTAACTCTTGCTGTTGCTTAAAATGTTCTCTGGCCTTAGATCTAGCCTCTTCTGCTTTTAGAAGATTGCATATCCTCTTCTGCAGAACTTCATTCTCTGACCCACTAGACTCTTGAGCTAGAATGGAAGATGGTAGCATGATATTGGGAGGCAGAATAGTTTCTTTACCATAGACCAGGGTATATGGAGACACTCCTATCGTAGACTTGGGGGTGACTCTATCAGCCCACAGGGCATTTGGTAATGCTGAGTGCCAACTCCTCTGGTTTTCTATCACAGTCTTCTTTAAAATTCTAATCAAATTTTTGTTAGAGGACTTAGCCAGGCCATTTCCTTATGGATAGTAATTAGTAGAATAATGCAATTTAATCCCTTTATCATGAGCAAAAGCAGTCAATTTAATAGATGAAAAGTACTTAGCATTATCAAAGACTAACGAAACTGGAACTCCAAACCTGGTCATGATGTGGTCTTGCAGGAAGCTGATGACCTCGTCTTCATTAATCTTGTGCAGCGGGACAGCTTCGACCCAGCGAGTGAAATAATCAGTCACAGTCAGAATGTATTTGTGTTGGAGAGAATAATTCGGTTTTATTTCTCCAATAATATCCAACCCCTATTGCTCGAATGGTTCCGTGATCATCACAGGCTTTAAGGGTGCTGCTGCTTTAGGTTGTCTCCCACCACACCTTTGGCAGATGTCACATCTCCTGACATGTGCATGTGCATATTTGAAGAGTGTAGGCCAATAATAACCAGCTCTGAGGATTTTGTGGGCTGTAGTGTCTCCTGAATAATGTCCCCTAGCAGGCCCGTCATGCAACTCTGTCATTACTTTCTTCGCATCTTCCTTTTCTAGACATCTGAGAAGAACCCTGTCATAATTCTTTCTGAACAATATTCCTTGACAATTTGATAAGATGCTGATTTAAGACATAGCGCTCTTCTTTGCTTGGAATTCCAATGTTCTGGTAACATCCCTGCCTGTAGTTAATGCACAAGGTCTCTGTACAAAGACTCGAGAGCTGTAAATAAAGGACATACATCCATTACCTGTAACTCGGCCTCGTCCTCCCAGGCTTGTTCTTCATTGTTCCCACTTTTAGTCATCAGTTTGCACAACCCTTGAACTTTCACTATAGAAGCTGGCTTGAATTCAAGGTCGTACTCTTGAAGAGCTATTACCTAGTTACCCCTTCTTTCTCCTAACTCTTTCTGTATGAGAAGGGATCTTACAGCTGGGTAGGGGACTATTACCTTGGTTCGATTCTTCAAAATATAAGGCCCGAATTGCTTCACTGCCTTAAATACTGTGTAAGCCTGCTTATCAATGGCTGGGTAGTTCAATTCAGCCCCTTGAAGACTAGTGCTCATGAAATCTATTGGGAATTCATCCCCCCCATCTTCCTTTTGCATAAGCATAGCCACCAGTGAATCATCAGACGCAAATGTATACAGAATAAAGTCTTTATCAAAGTTTGGTCTTTTCAGGGAGGGTGCGTGTGCAACTGCAGTCTTAATTTGGCTGAAAGCGTTCTTTTCCCTCTCTATCCACTTGAATTGTGCATTTTGCTTCACCATCTGCTGCAATGGATTGACAGTTTGAGCGAAATCAGGTACGAACCTTCAAACAAAATTTATAGTTCCCATAAAATATTGCATCCCTTTCTTATTATGGGGCAATGGGATTTGCTCAATGGCCTTGACTCTTTCTAGATCAATAGAAATTCCTGTCTTTGAAACTATGTGACCCAGCAACTTACCCTCTGTAACAGCGAACACACACTTTTTAGGATTGAGGGAAATGCCATATTTTCGACAGCGTTCGAAAATTTTCTTTAAGTGAAACGCGTGCTCTTCTCTTTTCTTTGAGAATGTTGTAATGTCATCAAGGTATACTACAACACTTCGGCCAATCAATCCGCTGAAAGCTATGTCCATAGCCCTTTGAAACGTTGCTCCAGCATTTATCAGCCCAAAGGGCATTCTTCTGTAGGCAAAGGTTCCCCATTTGGTTCTGAACGTTGTCTTCAATCTATCTTCTTTGGCTACCAATACTTGATTGTAGCCAGAGAAACTGTCTAATAATGAAAACAATTCAGAACCAGAGACCATTTGCAGAAATTGCTCCATGGGCGGCACAGGATAGTTATCCTTATCGGAAGCGCGATTCAAGTTCCTAAAATCCATGCAGAGCCTGATTTCTCTCAACTTTTTTCTTACTGGTACCAGATTTGATACCCACTCAGAGTGTCTGACTTTGAAGATGATTCTAGCATCCAATAATTTCTTTACTTCACTCTGAATTAGAGGCTCCAATTTTGGATGCATTTTTCTTAATGGTTGTTGATATGGCTTGACACCTGCTTTAATGGAAACGACATGCTTGATGATGCTGGTGTCGTATGTTTTCAAATATTCGTATGTCCATGCGAAAACATCTTTATATTGTTTAAACAGATTGATGAATCTATCTCTTTCTGTAGGTGAACAACACTTGCCGAGATTTACAAATTTGGGATTCGACTCAGTCCCTAAATTAATCAACTCAAACTGTAGAGATGAGCTGTGGGTCTTCATGTTGGGTGGTCTTCTAAATTTTTCATTTAAATTGAACATTTTTTCCAACGTTCTGAATCCTTTAGGAATGAAATTATCGTATTTCATCTCAGCCTGATGCTCTTCATCGTCTATGATCGCTCCTTTAAACACTTCATCATTCGTTAAACATTCTATGATCTGCTGGTCATCATCGAACACTCCTAGGTTCGTAATCATATCAGGTACAGAGGGCCTGAAAAGCAGTTCAACAGAGCATCAATTATTAGTGGGTGTGAGTCTAGCGGCTGATGTGGCCAACAGATCAGCAGCTGCATTTTTAATTCTTGGAATTGAAATAATGTTAAATGCATTAAAATATTTCAACAAATCCCATACCTCGTTCTGGTAAGCATTTAAGTGAGGAGAAACACAATGTATCTGATTCCGGATTTGTTTCACAATAATTTCAGAATCTCCAAAAACTTTTAGATTACTTACCTTTAATTCAATTGCCTTCTTTAGTCCCTGCACCAGTGCTTCATACTCAGCTGTATTATTAGTACACTCAAACTCTAATCTACATGAAAGGAAATGTTTATTCTTCTGTGGGTCAATCAGGACACAGCCAGCCCCTAACCCTTCTAATGTCTTAGAGCCATCGAGAAATAAAGTCCAAAAATCATTAACTACTGAAAACGAATCTATTCCTGCTGCTAAGTCTACTATTTTACAGTCAATCTCATCAGCCTGTGAGAATCGAAGGAGATCAGGCTGGGTGTCAGATGTGTTGCTGGCTTCTTCCGTTTGATAATTCCCAGGTTATAGCTCAATAAAATAGTTTCCCAAGATAGAATCTACTGGTACATTCTTCTCATCCAGGTGAGTGACATTATATTTCATATGAGGCTCTCTTAAAATCTTAATCTGATTCGGGATTCCTTTGTATGGAACACACAGATGTGACCAATCAGAAGTGAAATATCCATTAAGTTTGGCCGACCAATCTCTGCTCAGGATAAGGCCGTATGCATCTGGTATATCAGCCACCACGATATTAATGACCTGGCATACTTTATCATTTGAAGCCAGACGAACTAGGACATCTTCCATCTCACCAATTACCTTCATATCTATCTTGTCCAACTGAACTACTCTCTACGGGGATGGCTTAGGCTGCCCATTGATTCTTTTACAAACAGATATCGGCATGACATTAACAGTTGCCCCTGAATCTACCAAGCAATTATGTACATTGTAGTTAAATATTTCAAAAGCAAGGAGGAAATGTGGATGCTTGTGCTTGGACTTACCTCCACTGCTAGTCTCTTCAATCTCTTCTTCTTCTTCTGGTTGATTGTTAGTGGGCGTCTTCTCATCTGATGCTTCAAGGGCCCTCAACAGCCTTTCTTTTTGCTGTGGCACTTTGCACATTTCAAATAGTGGAACATTTGCCTTTATCTTCTTTAAATCCTCCACAATGTCATAATCCATCTACTGTTCCATGGGATGAGGCCTATCAGCACTCTCGTTATCTTCATTTGGCTTGGCCGTTGTATCATTCTGTCTAGGATTTTGGCTGGTAATAGTGAACTTTGGAATTTTATCAGCCAAAGATTTGTCTTGAAATCTCTTCTTAACATTTCTCTGTAGCCTCTTAATCTTTGGGAGTATAAGACTATCTTCCTTAACCGTCCCTTGGCTCCTCGTGGCTATGTTGGTTTCCACAACGTCCTTGTACCCCTGAGTCTTTTCTTCTTCAGCATCAAATAACGAGACAGAATTCCATAAAGCCATGGTTTCTTCTTCTTGTTCTTTAGTAGAAGTAGAAGTAGAAGTCTCTTTTCTTTCTTCTTCTCCCTCTTCTGTTAATCTAGAATCTAACAGTTGATTCATGACCAATGTCATCGAATTAATCCATTGAGGACAATTCTTTTCAGAGTGTGGCTGTTGGTGGAAAGTGCAAAAATTGTCCAAGCCTACCTCTGTTAAATTCATAGATGCAGCATTGTGAGGAGGAGGTTGAGACTGATGGTTATCCTCTCTTTTCTTATAGTATGGCTTATAAAATTTTTATGCTTCCTTTTCTTTCTCCATTTCTATGATTTTGTTTGAAATTTTCTGCATCATTTTGGCCATATTTTCCAAATCTGGCGACTTTTCTTCCTTAGGCTTAGTAAACAATAAGGCTTTTCTTCCTGCACCCTTTTCTCCTGAATGCTCTAGATATTCTTCAATACTCTCTCTTTCAGCTTCCACTACTTCAGCCTCTTCATAGGTTTCCGTCAACGTAGGCTTGGCCCTGCCTTTGGCAAACATGGCCAGATTAGGGCCTAAAGCTGAAGTATAATATTCAATCAGAACTTTGTCTGAAGGTATATCCGTTTCAGAGAAATTCTTGAGATAGGCTACAAACCTTTGTGTGAAACTGTGCACCTTTTCTTTTCTTTCTTTCTTCAATGTGCACAGCCCTTTCATGAGAGCCGCATGAGTTTTTTGAGTTGCATACTTACTTCTGAAAATTCTTTCGAAGGTATCCCAATCAGGGATAGAGTTAGCAGGCCACCCAAAGTACCATGATGCTGCAGCTCCTTTAAGGGTATACGGGAACAGTCTACAGACTACATCTTCATGCTCCCCAGCCCTCAATCCTTCTATTGCCAAGTAAAAACTCTGTAGATGATCATCTACTAGTATCTTCTCATTGGGGTCGAATTTAGGCAGCAAATTTTCAAAGGATTGAGGCAAATCATGTAACGGAGGGGTCAAGTTTAATGGTGATCTGGCTCTCCATGCAGCTGGCGGATTTGGGGGGTTAGGTGGTTGGTTTGCGTTTACGCTAGCCATGAGTCTGGGTGGAGAGTGAGGAGGTGAACCAACTGGAGTGTGAGTAGGAGAACTGTGAGGGGTTTCTGGGCCTTCTTGATTCAAAGGTAGCACAACTTCTTGTAAGGATGTTTCTACAAGTTCTTCCCAATATCCAACCAACACTGAGCCTTCCGCTTCAGGACGATCCTTCTTTTTATACTCTCTTCGGGGCAGTTCAGGGATGATTGGCAATCCTCCAATCTTCTTTACATATTCCCTGGTGTGTCTTCTCAGATCATTAACAATTTCGTTGCCAACAGAATATAGATGTTCTCTTTCTTCCAGAATTGGATTATGAAACCCACTGCTTTCAAAACTGTAACCGGTGGAATATTCTCGGGAAAATGGGTTTCCTTGGCCAGCCATACACTGGTGGCCCTCCTTCTAGCGCCAGAAACTGTTGAGGCCCCAAAATTCACAGGAAACAACAGAAAGGGATTCTCCCCAATCAACGTTCCCAACTAGCCCGTTGACTGTTTGGTATAGGGAATCCGTCCGGTTTGCGGTCCGGCTACCATAGGTCAAAGTAACAAAAAACAGAGGCTTTACCGGTTGCGGCCCGGTCCACCGTGTATTTTTGGTATTTTTGACTTAATGTATGATATGAAAGTGCCTAATTAACCATGCAGGGCGATAAGATGCAAGGAGCAGTCACAATGTGATGCCCAGGTTCTTACCTCTCGTCTTAGACTCACTAGCATCTAAATCACATACAACAAGAAAATAAACTAACTACCTAAACTATCCCTAGGGAGCAGGATTATCATTTGTAAGTGAGTAATACATTGTGTACATGCATTATGAAGAGTTACAGTTAGCTGACACTTCTTTCAAGACAAACGAACAATTACAGATATTTAAACAACCAGATAGCCGATTATTTTATGAACAACATTTATTACTCACAGTGGAAAACATCCCAAAAGATACTGAAGAACATTCAACAAGAACATAGGTTCAGGAAGTTAAATACTCTCACAATAAATGAAACACAGCTGAAAACAAAATAGTTCCTCTTCAACCTTATTCATTTAGTCGCATTGATACATTCCACATATCGCTCTCTCCAGCAGGCAAAAGTTGCACTTTTTGACTATAAAACGAAATAGTTCCTCTTACAAGCAAAAGAGTTTACAAATTTTTTCAAGGAAAAAGCCCCTTGATGAATCCTATCTTTACAGTATTTAAACTACAACCACAGACCCCTTGGGCTGCCCTCCAAATGTCTGATCCTTCAGTTCCCCAATGCTTCAGATTCTTCTACGTGTTTATGAACTATTGAGTAACTGACAAATCTTTTTGGTTCCATCTCTTCGTTGCCATTCATGTTGTATTTTATTTCACTTGTCCTTCTGTCCTTGGTTCAACCCGTGCTGAAATGCTCAACTACCCCTTCACGCCGCCTTAATCCCACCAATCCCTTAGGTCCATCTGCAAATACATCGGAATGCATCATTCATTGGATTTGCGCTACCAAACAAAGTAGCATATTATACTACTGAAACGGCTAATCCACGAAGAAGACTGGGTGCACCATTGTCGTCTTACAAATACTGACCACACTACCTCGTCCTCCCACAGGCTTGACGAATATTACCGTCGGCGGGAAACCTACTGGAGGCTCAAACAATACTAACGTCGGAAGGGTGGACCACTTTGTAGGCGGGAAAAGTCATTAATCGGACATCGAAAGACATTCCAATCGGAAGCTCAACGGCTTTTCCATCCGCAACGGCGGACGAGACAAGGACTGAAGACATAAACAAAATGCGGGCGGGAGAGGGCCTAGTCGGACGTCGGAAGACATTCGAATCGGAAGCTCAATAGCTTTCCCAGTCGCAACGGCGGAAGGGTAAAATCTACGGGCAAGCGATTGAAGACAAATAAAAATCGGACGTCGGAGCGGTTTGGACTTCGGTCGCCAAACCGCTTTGGGAGCTGCAATGGCGGAGGTAAAAAGAAAAAAAGCAGTCGATTTAATAGAAAAAATTAAGTGTTCGAAAGCCTTTAAAATTCAACAACAGTCAAGGTTCATTTCATCTTCAAAACGACGACCCATCAAAGACAATTGGCAAAACTAAACCCAACTATGCGACCCACTGGAGCAAATTCATGCACAAAAAAATTCTGGGAACAGGCTGTATATAAATTGTTCAAAACATCCAGACTTAAAGCATGACCGAAGAAACATCAAGGATGAAAAAACCTGAAGCGATATTTAGTTATGAGGAGGGGCCCAAAATTTAAGAGATTTGGGGAGAAAAATTGCAGCAGCAACACCTAGTTAAGAGGGAGTGTTGTTATAATTGTAACTTCGGAATGTATTCACTTGTATATCTTATGTATTGTACCCTGATGTTTATTCTGGGAAGTGTTTGTAATGTAATTGAGTCATGTCATGCTCTGATGTTTCGATCGAGAGATTCTATAATGTAAAAAGGTCATGTCAAGTCATTGTGGGTAACCCTCCTATTGATTAAGGGTTAAAGTCCCCACAGTTGTTGGGCCCTAGGGTTATTAGACTCTCCTAGAGAAGTTGGCCCTGGTGAGTTATTGTCAAGTCGAGAATTAGTATAAATAGAGAGTGAGCCTCTTTATTTATCACACATTCACTCACACTCAGTTGTAGTGCATAACTGAGAGATAAGAAGTTGTTGGGACAAGAGAGAGAGAGACTATTGCTATCGGGAGATCATCTTACTATTTTGGGGTTTTACTTTTGGTGCTGATTCTATCTCTGAGGAATTTGTGGGGTTTTCTCCTTTATGGTTTCCCCGAGGAAAAACGTTTTGTTCATTGTCTCTTATGTTTGATTGTTGTGCTTGTTATTCTCTCAGTTAAAGATCCTAAGATAATGCTAGCTTAAATGATAAAAATCTAACACTATTTGTATGGGTATACGAATTCAGATTGGGTAGGAAGTGCCACAGATAGAAAAATTACCTCATGAGGTGCGTGTTATTTTCTAGGATCCTCCATGATCTCATGGTTTAGTAAGAAATAGTCCAGTGTTTCTCTCAGCATGACTGAAGCAGAGTATATTGCATCTTGCTCCGCTTGTTGTGAAGCAATATGGCTTTGAAAGCTAATGTCAGGAATATTTGACATGGAGGTGGACACCATAGTAATTTTCTGTGACAATTAGAGTTGTATAAATGACATAAAATTCAGTGTTCCATGACAAATCAAAGCATATAGAAATCCGATATTTTTATATAAGGGATATGGTATAAAAGGGAGCCATCAAGCTCCAGTATGTGAGTACTGATGAGCAAGTTGATGATATACTGACTAAGAATCTCTCTCAAATGAAGTTCAAGTATTTCTGTGACAAGCTTGGTGTAGTTCGAAAGGACTTTCTTCACAAGGAGGAAAAGTGATGGGACTACAAATCATGAACCCTCATCAGGGGAGAAGGTTGAGACTTCCCAGGAAAGGGGGAGTAATGATCAGACTGACATCGATGATGGATGAGAGTGATGATGCAATGACATTGTGTATGCAGTTGAGATCTTCCTTGTAGATTATACTCTTACTTGGAAGATTATTCCTATGCATAAGTGTAGATACCGTAGTATAACACTCAATTGTGAGTGGTCCTAACTTGTGGGGTATGGATGGTCTACGATGATTCCTCATGGATGATAGGACCAGAAATGGGTGCAGTCAAGATCTACATTTAGTTTTAGATGATTCAACTGATCGATTTCATGGATCATGCTGATGGAGGATTGCATCATCATTGGACTTATGTCCTAAAGTGATAGGGATTGATCATCCCATAATTTGATCATGTGAGGATTGCATCATACTTGGACTTATGTCCTAAAGTGATAGGGATTGATCATCCTGTAATTGGATCATGTGAGGATTGCATCATCCTTGGACTTATGTCCTAAAGTGATAGGGATTGATCATCCCGTAATTGGATCATGTGAGGATTGCATCATACTTAGACTTATGTCCTAAATTTATAGGGATTGATCATCCCTTAATTGAATCATGTGAGGACTGCATCATCCTTGGACTTATTTCCTAAAGTGATAGGGATTGATCATCCCATAATTGGATCATGTGAGGATTTCATCATCCTTGGAATTATGTCCTAAATTGATAGGGATTGATTATCCCATAATTGCATCATGTCAGGATTGCATCATCCTTGGACTTATGTACTAAAGCGATAGGGATTGATCATCCTGCAATCAGATCAGGTATGGATTGCATCGTCCTTGGAATTATGTCCTAAAGTGATAGGGATTGATCATCCCACAAATAGATCATGTGTACTATGGGTATCATGGTGGCAAAGGATCAAGTAGATCGAAGTACAACAACGAAGGGTCGAGTAGATCGAAGTTTGACTGCAAAGGATCAAGAAGGATCAAATTTCTTCCGCAAAGGATCGAAAGGATCGAAGTGCTGCTACAAAAGGATCGAAATGATCGAAGTGATCCTGTAAAGGATTGAGAAGATCGAAGTGCTACTACAAATGATCAAAAGATCGAAGTGTTGCTGCAAAAGGATCAAGTGATCATGTGATGCAGAAGATGAAGAGTAATGGCTATAGTTATTGATTGTGAAAAACTTCCTGTGATGCATAGATGTATTACCTTTATGTACTGTTGTAACTATCTCTCTGTTCTCCTATAGTCTGTGATGATGTTGTCAGTAGAATAACCTTCTCGTTAAGGGGGAGTGTTGAAATATTGTCAATTCAAAGGATATTCTAAATGTATTTTATTGATGTAACCCAAGGGAGATGTTATTATTCTTTCAACGGGGTGTTACTATTGTATTTGGTCATCATAGAGTCATGAGGTAAATCCTCCACTTGTGTTGGGTCTTTAGTACCCTAATAAATAATATAAATATTGTTTTTGAGTCTTCCTAGGAGAAGTCGGCCCAAACAATTTATTGGGGCCGACTTGTCTAGTGAAAAATTCAAGTTGACACATGTGTATAAATAGAGGAGTTGTGGTTCTTATTTGAACAAAAACTCACTCACTTTTGTGGCACACAGGAGAGAGAGAGAACAAAAGGAGGAGAATAACTATTTTTGGGGTTGTCTTTTATACATCTTATATAGAGGAAGTTTTTGTTGGGTTTTATTCCCCTTGAGGGTTTCGTAGGATAAATGATGTGTCTATCTTATGATTGTGCTTCTATCAGTGATTCTTGATATGCTGCTGTGATTTTTCTGAATTGAATACTATTGAATCTAGTTTAGCATATGAAAATTTAACAATGAGCAGTGTGGAATAGAGAGAAAGGATGAGAAACTTGTTCTCTCCGTACTCATCAAAATTGGTTCTGAGTATTCTATATTTGTGACCTTCCATTCCGGAATATCTTCCATTTTAGAAGATATTCCATTTCGGAAAATCTTCCATCCCCAATTGGAATATGTCTTCACTTGATGGCTTTGGTGAGTCCTTAATACAGGAGTAAGAAAACTTGGTCCATATGGGAGTCCTCCAATCTTCCAAGAACCAAGCTCTACTGATGACAGACTCTACCAATGCACAAACTAAAGGGAGGCACACGAGGAAGGATCCTAAAGCATCTAATTTGAATCCTAAAGAGAGTCATGATTATTCTGAAGGAGCTTCGAGATCCAAGAAGAAGAATTTTTTTTGAAATACAAAGTGTCCTTATTGTATGGGGGGTTTTCATCCCGAAAGCCATTGTATGAAGAAGCAAATCGACCAGTTGTCCGCCATCCTTGAACATAAATTTTTTTATCTTCTAAATGGAGCAAAGAAGTTTGATGATGGGCCACATAAATAATATCATGAGAGGTTCCATGCCTTGAAGGATGGCCTTACTCAGTCGACAACCTATTTGATTGATTTCGGAGCATACCATACAACATGGTTTCCTCTAGGGAATCCTTCACCACTTTCAGTCTATTAGGAGGGCCTAGCACTCATATGGGATATGAGTCCCCAATCCAAGTTGTTGAGAGAGGTTCAGTTAAAATCTAGCATGAAGAGTTCAATAATGTACTCTATTGGCACTCTCTTGCGGGAAAGCAAATTCTTGAAGATGAATAGGTAGCATAATCTTCCACATAGTCAATTCAAATTGAAGAAAGTATCCTTCGAGTGAATCCTTCTCTTGTTGTTCCAGAAGTTTATGAGATCTCTAATATTTCATCTTCTCATAAGGTTGATCTAGAAGAAGACATTCGAATCTCTGCTTTTGAAGAAAAACTCTCCTTCCATTATGTGCATAGTTTACCGGTGATTGCTTCAAAAAATGAAGAGGAATTTGATTTCTCTATCTCTAATGATGTTGCTGGTGTGAATATAAGTAATAACATTGATATTTTTGAAAGAATATAATATTTTAGGAGTGATCCATCCACTCTCATTGATCTTGAGCTTTCGGGAAATTCCTACATGATTGAATGCACCATCTCGGTGGAGCACACTCTTGGATCTGATATGAACTTATTTGGATATGATATGATATTATTTGGATCTGATATGATATTATTTGGTTTGAATTTTAAGGTTCAAGAGCTTCTAGTCATGCTTGTATTTGTTCTCATCAATTTTGGTGTGAAAAATAAAGTACCACAAGTCTCTTTCAAATTTGTTGCTAGGGATATGATGTTAGTTTTCTATTATTATTTTTCTCATATTATATTTTGTGAATCATTGGTTATTTCTGAATCTATATCAGATTATGGATCTCAAGAATTCTTTCTCCACAATCCCAAGGCTTCTCTACCTTTGTGTTTGATCACATGCTCATCTCCTCACAGAACTAGTAAAGATGGAGACATTCTGCATTCGCCTGGACACTTTCTCCTAACACTTGGAGCTCATGTTATCTTGGCATGGTTTTATGTTCAATACTGAAATATATCATCTTCTTGGGTTTTCCTCACATGGTTCAAATTCTTAAGAATTTTTCTCTCTCATCAGTTGATTTCAGTTGCTCTACATGGGTCCAGTTTTCATCTTGCAACTGTCTATATTTCTGAGTCAGTTGAGCACTTTCTTCTTCTTACAAAGAGGAAAATTCCTTTAGACATAGGCATTAGTTTGGAGAGGTTCACATGCACAGCTTCAGGATGCTGCTGCAAATTGCAGCAAAGTTTTTGCAAGATATTTCCCAAGGAGGAAGTTTCTTTTCTTCTAAAGATAGCTTGTATTTTCTTGTTCCTTCTTATTTTGAGGGGTTTTTTTCCCATCAGGTTTTCCCTTATTTGCTTCGTTTATTAAGCATAATTTTTTAAATTCTTGAAGATTGTATATGGGTGACTTTTGGTCTTTTTTCTAGGGCCCACAGTTGTCCAAGTTAGGATTCCAGGGGG
>LPNX010926787.1:267934-294023 GCA_001517045.1 Pseudotsuga menziesii
CTAGTACCATGATGTCCACTTTTCCTAATGGAGCCACATGTACCAATCACTAGAGTGTGGGGAACGCATATAGAGGTTAACTGCAACTGATTTCACATTCATGCATCAGTTTATGCACCTCCTAGACCAATCCCTACAATTTAGGAGCCACTGGGAGTGTCAGCACCAACCTCCTTCAGTTTTTGGGAGTTTGTGACTAGTCAAGCTTGGTTATGCTTCAGTTACATTCAGTTAGATGTCCCCCAATTCCATTAGTGCCAGTATTGCATGGCTACGTGTGGGAAGGCACCTATTTTCACCTACTTCTCACCTACCACATCAGTTGGACTAGTTTAACTGATTATAATTGATTGAGAGACTGAATTAGACAATTGAAAGTAGCCTAGTGAAATCCGATAGTGATTTAGACACTTCTAGTTAGGCATGCAGTCAGATTGAGTTGGTGATTCGAATCCTATCCACATGATTCAAATTCTCCTTTATGTAACATTGTTGTATACTGCTGGGATGAATGAAGTTTATACTGTAATTATACTGAGCAATTCTTGTCTATTTCCTGTGATATTTTTTTGTTCAGTGGGTATTAATCATTCCTTTTACAATGCATAATAACTAAAATCTAATGGTACTCATTTCCTGAAGATCAATGGAAAATTAATTCTAATAGTATCTTTTGTGACAAACAGGGTTGCTTGAAGTTGTTAGAGAATGCGATGTTCCATGACAAGTCAAAGCACATAGAGATCAAGTATCAATATATTCGGGATATGGTGTAGAGAGGAGTAGTGAAGCTCCATTACATGGTGACGAATGAGAAGATAGTGGATATTTTGACCAATCCACTGGCCAGAGTGAATTTCAAATACTTGAGAGAGAGACTTGCTGTTCCCCAGATCGAGGTCCCTAGAAAGAGGGAGTGGTGAGTTATCGCATGGTTGGAGACACAGGTTGTCTTGGTGATGTAATCAATCCTCGAATGGTCCCATGCTAGGGATGATGAGAAGACTGTAAGATGTAGATGCACGAGTATGAGATATCACATGGGAAGGTATACAAGTTTTCCTCGAATGTAATCATTTTTGGCGTAGTACGTAGGTTTTCCCGATACATAATCAGTCTTTCTAGGTCATATTTGGATGTAATCAGTCTTGGCATGGTATGTAGGTTTTCTTGAGATTTAATGAGTCCTAGAAGGTTGTATTTGGATGTAATTAGTCCTAGTGTGGTACACAATTTTTCCTTGGATGCAATAAGTCCTTGAGGTTATCCTTGGATGTAATCAGTCCTAGCATGGTACACAGATTGTCCTTGGATGTAATCAGTTCTTAGGTGGTCCCATGTTGGAGAATATGAGTGTTCACAAGGAATTTGGTGTTTTCCTGTGCGTTTCTCACATAGTGGTAGATGCAGGTTGTCTTGGTGATGTAAATAAGTCACGGCATGCTCCTATGTTTGTAGAACGCAAGCTGACCATGGAGAGACATAATTCACTTGGTGTGCTCCTAGGTGATTCTTGCATAGTGGTATACACATCTTGTCTTGGTGACGTAATGAGTCATGGTGTGCTCCTATGTTGGTAAAATACAGGTGGTTAGTGATATGCATATGGTTTGTGCTCCATGTACGATTACGAGATGATACATATACGATGAGATGATGTAGACATGACAAGATGATACAAACACGATGAGATGATGGTAGGAGACGTAGGTGTTTGTAGTGGAAATATAATTAATGGTATTGGTATGTACCTACACGATAGATTGATTGTGAATATGATGAGAACCTAGATGAGGACTAGGCCTACACCCACTATGAAGCAGGGATGGATTTGTAGAAACATCCTATGATGGATAGACAAAAAAATGTCACTATTAAATGGTCGACAAGATGAGAACTACGACAACAATGACAATGATAGTTCATCTATGATGATGTGACTAGATGTGTTGATGACTGTGGCGAGAGAATACCTTCCTAGTTAAGAGTGAGTGTTGTTGTAATTGTAACTTCAAAATATTTTCTAACGTATATTATTATTGTATATTGGTGTACCCCAATGGAGATGTGTTTCCCTCCTTTCGGGATGTCATTATTGTCTATGGTCATTGATGTAAACCCTCCATTGTAAGTCGAGGAATTAGTCCCCAAGTCAAATATAATAAAATGCATTTTTAGGTCCCCCTATTAGAAGTCATCCTAGTTAGGGTAAGAAGTCATCCCAGTCAAGTTATAAGGTCAGTCACTTGAAGGGTATAAATAGGGATGCACCCTCCCTCATTTATACACACTCTCACTATCAAGTTTGCATGAGGAGAGATAGAGAGTTGCAAAAGACTTCTTATCCTTGGGTTTTTCTACCTTGTGATTTTGTCATAGTGACGAAACTATTATGAGGAAGTTTGCGGGGTTTTCTCCTTTATGGCTTCCCCAATGAAATAGTTGTGTCTTGTGTATCTACTCTATATTATGCATCTTGTTGTGCTTATTATTCTTTCAGATAAAGATCCTAATCAATTTGAATTAGCTGATTAGAAAAACTAACAAAGTCTCCTCTCTAGGAGAAAAACACACAAGGACAATAGAGGCTTAAATGCGTCAAGAATTATCATACAAAACAACTTGGAAATAAGGAGATTCCTATGGGGATTTTTTGAATTTCTCGGATCGGATCAATTTCATTTACATTGAAATTTGAAACATATTTAGGAATCAACACTTCCCCGCTAATGCATCGGATTAAATCTTGCTACTTGCTAGAAAATATCTGAATTGTTCACAATGGAGGAACATGTGTCATATATAGAAAGATAATTTCCCCCCTAATGGTCAAGATTAAATCAAGCTAGTTCCTAGAAAATATCTGACCATTCGAAATAATGAACATATAATGAAGATAAAAGGGGGTCTTCCCCACCTATGGCTTGTATTGGATCGTGAAACTTGGAATAATTTGGATAATTTGTGGCATAGAAACATACACCAAAGATAAAAGGGATTTCCTCACCAGTCGATCATATTAGACCACACTAATATTTAGAAGTGATATAGGCCATTCATGGTTAAGGGGCATGTGCAAAGTATAATGAATGGAACCATGTGCCAATGGTTAGTATTAGAGAGAGAAAGTATTCATTGATAATATTAACCATATGCGGCAACTAAAATAAGAGAGGATATAATAAAGGAGGCTCAACCTCCAATGCCTAAGATTGAATGGAATACTTCCCTAGGGATAATATAGGTCATTCACGACATTAGATAAAGTAAAATTGGTTAGAGTGAGGAATCACACACTAATGCATATGATTAATTTTCATTTCTTTAACAATTAATATTGACCATTTTCACATTGGGATCTCCTCTTCCAACAAACGAAGATACTTAATTCCTTCTTGAATCTCAAATTCACTGTGAAAAGAGAGATTCTGCTAGAAAACATTCAAGGGATTGTTTATTCTCCATTCTCATGGAAAAATACAAAATCTAACTCTAGGATGGAAAGGGTCCCACCAAAATCTAAATTACAATGATTGGTAGGATCTTCCTGTCCCATCAATCTCAGAAAGTTGATGACGCCATGAAGATAAATTTTATATCATTTCAAAGCATAGTTTATTGGCATTATTCAACTAAAGATCCAAAAAATGATCCTTTGAAATATTTATGCAAGCCACATTTGAATTAATGTTCCAAGAGAAGCTCCTAAGAGAAAGCAGTTCCCCAGATGCACAAGTTCTTAAATTCAAAGTTGAACATGATCATAAGTGGTTCAGAGAATCCATGGAAGGTATCAATAGCGAGCACAATTAAGTAAAATTATTGGTATACTGGTCTTCTATATAAAAGTGTATCCATATCCATTAAGGTCAAATAGAATTTGCACATTTTATCCCTCATCATGTTCCTTCCACTATGCTTTTATCTTAAACTACCATGTACCTATTTTTCCTAAAATATCACAATGACAAGGAAAAAAGACACTATCAAAAGCTTGGCCTCTCAGGACCTTTCATACCATTCCAATGTATCTAATATGTCATCATCCAAATTTGAAACCTTTGTCGATCAATGGTCTAAGGTGCCTCCCCCCAATCTGACTAAAATCTCTTCCCAGTAGTTAATAGGATATGCTCTTAGGAAACTAGTTTCTCCAAAGTCTAAGTCTAGATTATAGGTTTTTGTGTTAGCCCAACACGTAGTCCTTGAAGGATTCTCTTTCCCTTTATTTGTTCATCTATGTGAAAATAATTAGAATATGTCCATGTCCACTATTTACACTAGAAATGGTGAAATTGTCCTCTTTGAAATCTCAACCTTCTAAATTACTAAAATGTTGGGTACTACCCCTATTGGGAAGATTGTCTCCCTTGAAGACCAAGTCATTTGTTATAAAAATATGAATTCGACTCTACAACAAAAAAAACAAGATTGATCAATGTCTACTCTATCATGTCCCTTCCTTAATTAACACCAAAAGTGTTGACCTTTACAAACACCTAGGGGATCAAAAGTGACAATAATGAATGTACCTCGAGAATTTTGTAAATTCTTACTTAGGAGGCTTATACTAAGTTAGTTTCCAATTATGAATTATTTTATGTCATTATTAATTAATATGTAAATAATATATGTGGAAATTAGTTGCCATGTCAAGGAGGGCGCATTGGGGCAAGTCAACTTGCCTAAGATGTCAAATAGAAATTGGAAAAAGAAAGTAGTTAGGAAAATATGGAAACTATCCAAAAGCACAGAGACACCAACACCTACAAAATAATAAAGTGCAGGAAAATAAATCAGGGTAAAACAAGGCAATTCTGGGCCAAAGGAGGGAGCAATTTCTATCATTGATGAGCAGTAACAAAAGAATAAAGTGGATGAAAAGAAATTAGGGTAAAAGCAGGAAACTCTAGGCCAAAAGAGGGTGTAGTTTCTATTTGATGAATAGTTAATGAAAGGGAAACATCATACATACTCATACATGATATTTTCCTCAAGGAGGGCACACCATTGGATTAGAACGTGAGTTTAGCAAGTGGAAACTTGCTCAATAGGTGATGGAATTGTTCAAGAAGTCACCCAAGGTTTACTTAAGGATAATTACAACACCATTATTCAGTTTGGTTTATTATTGTTTTGATGTTATGTGAATATTGTATTAAATACTGAGTGATGATCCTTAGTTTTCTTGGGGGTATGTGCCCCAAGTCCCATGTTCCTATCTCCCTCTCTTCTCCCCACTT
Organism: Pseudotsuga menziesii; assembly: GCA_001517045.1. NCBI lineage: Eukaryota > Viridiplantae > Streptophyta > Pinopsida > Pinales > Pinaceae > Pseudotsuga > Pseudotsuga menziesii. The sequence continues at coordinate 273,178 of LPNX010926787.1, forward strand.
TCATTGCAGGTCATACAGAAGTTAAGGAGTGGAAACCTAGAGTTTGATTCATGGTATGATAGCAACTTTCAGCCATTAATGGAGTGTTGTTGAAGGTTCTAAATCCATTCCTATTCTAGTGCAACACCCATATAGATATTGGGATACTCTCCTATTCGAATCTCAAATTTCTTTCCAATCTTCCTTTCTTTTTATGAGAATCTGTTGATCTGAAGTTATGAGGAAAGGGTGATGGCTCTCTCTCATTAATTGGGGTTATTATCAGTCTTTGATAGCAGTTTCAAAACAACACCAAATTTTTTGTATAGTTCGGATATTTTTCCACTCCAATTCTACCTTAAATTCTAGTCTTTTGTCCTTGTAATGAAGTCTATATTAATGAATAAAGAAAACTAGTTTCAAGAGAAGAACCCCTTAGCTCCCTAATGGAGTCACCATTATATTAGTGGAGTATTCTACAGCTGAAGCTATATCCTACTCTCTTATTTATATAGGGTTGGTGAATCCCAATCGACAAAAAACAAGCCAATTATCACAATAATCCTAAGATCTTAAACCTTCTTTCATGGAGTTTGAGAAGGGAAGGAAGAGAGGAGAAAACCTCTTGTATCCTTGAAGTTTGATGGATTTTCTTGATGGATTATCTTGCAGCCCTTTGAATCTCCTTCACACCTCCAAATATCACCACAAAAATCATTCCTACTATCCTACCAAACTATGTTTGAGAAATATAGGTTAGATCTAATTGCTTACCAATTCTACATCAACATAAAACTTGAAGGGAAAACATTGAACAAGAATTGGGAAGAAAAATGAATTGATTAATAATAGATGGACATGGAGAGATACTTACAAACCATGAAGGTTCCTTCCTTCTCCATATCCTAGACCCACTCCTCTACCATCCATGCCTTTTATGCCTAAAAACTTTGTAGTAGAAAAGTTATTTCTAGCCCTCAATTCCTCCATTATGCCTTTGCTTTTAGTTTTGTCTTCCCTAATTCACCTCATATGCCTTCTTTATATAGGATTGGGATTGTGCACCCAATCACTTAACCATGAATGTGGGATTACTATTTTTGAAGCTTTTTTATTATTTCCTTCCAAAAACCCACTTTACCTAGTTTTTAGGCATCAAACTTGATTTTTCAGTATTTCCAGGACAATTTATACCCATGCTAGGCATTTTTCCACGGTGTGAGTTATATGAACTGGGGTTTGGCCCTTAAGTGGTCATGGACTTGGAATCTTTAGAGACACTTTGTATTCAAACATTTATTCCTTTGTGGAAGCAGTGTTCAAATGAGATATTGAAGCTCTCAATTGTTCAAAAACTCTGATCTTCATGTTGCACACCAAATAGAAATATGTTTTCAAACCAACAATCTTAATGGTGTTAATTTTATTGTTAACAATGAGATGGTTCATTCCTAGCTTGCACAGTTGGGAGACCCAGAAGCATGCGAGTAGAATTTAGTGGAGCTGATTTCAAAACCTAGAAGGACCAAACATCCAAGTGCTTAGGGAAATAACTCTCTATGTCCAAATTTGTCTCTAGTTATCTTCCATTAGCCCACTGTCATTGCTAGGTTTTCCCATACTGTCTATAATTTGCCCTGCATTAAGAAGTGTTTGGCTAATTGTAAAGTTTTAATTGTGCATTTTAATTACTTCAAAAATAAAGTTAGTATTCTGATATGATATCAGATCAGGGATGTTACAGTGGTATCATAGCATGGTCCTCCATACCTGCTTTTGATAAACATTAATGAGTCCAAAATACAATTATGATTCTAGAAGGAATACCTCTGAAGAAGAGGAAGTTAACTCTGTGGAAGGGTTTCCATGAGGAGATGGATGAGAAGGATGAGTTCGGAATTTTTGTGAGAATTATGTTGAAAGAGATGCAATACATTTCAACAAATATCATTCATTCTGGTCAAGAGACCAGAGAGTTCACATCTAAATAGTTAGGTTCCAAATATGGAGAAGGGAGCAACATTGGCTCCCAGCTTGAAGAGAGGAAGATCATTGGTGGATATATCTTCTCTAAGATAGGGCCTTGTAATAGGACTCTTGAGTTCAAATATGAACCCAATTTGTAGTCTTGATGCACCATGCTCGATTTTATGGAATACCCAAAAGAAGACCATGAAGTGCAGACTAAATTAGTTGCTTCATGGGAGGAGAAGTTTGATGTCTACCAAACCTAGAGTGAAGAGTGAAGAATGGTTCTACCCTTCAAAGAAGTTTGTGAAACTTAGTATAGAGGACGAAATAGAGGAGTTAAAAGGATTCCATATCATAATTTTGAGTCGAGGAATTTCATTGGAAAAATCAGCCTACTTTACTTTGATGGCACTTCCAAGTGCACTGTGAGCTCTTGGATTCATAAATTGGACACCTAATTCCAACTGAATCCTATGGATGAGAGGAATGCCATCAATATGGTATCTTAGAATCTTGATGGGGAGGCCAATGAATGGTGGCTTCATGTCATGGATACTTTGGGCCATGATCAAGTGGTTACTTATGAAGAATTCACCCGGAGATTAGTAGAAATGTTTGACTAGAGAGATCCTGATATTTCTTTCCGTGAATTGGCACATGTAAAGAGAGTAGGAGCTGATGAAGATTTAATGATAGGGAAACATCATGCACGACTCATACATGTTATTTTCCTGAAGGAGTGTGCACCATTGTATTAGGGTGAGAGTTTAGCAAGTGGCAACTTGATCAACATGTGATGGACTTGTTCAAGAGATCACCCAAGTTCTACTCAAGGATAATTCCAACACAATTATTCAATTTTATTTGTTATTGTTTTGATGTTATGTGAATATTGGCTTCAATACTGAGTGATGAGCCTCAATTCTCCTTGGTGATGCGCCCCAAGTCCCATGTTCCTATATCCCTCTATTCTCCCCGCCTTAATTGCGGGCCATACAGAAGCTATGGAGTAGCCACCTAGAGTTTGGTTCATGATATGATAGAATATTTCATCCATTAATGGATTTTTGTTGTAGGTTCTGAAGCCATTCCCATTCCATTGCAACACATGTACAGAGATTGGGATACTCCCCCATACGAATATTAGAGTTCTTTCCAATCTTCCCTTCTTTTTCTAAGAAATTGTTAATCTAAAGTTATGACGTGAGGGTGATGGCTCTATTCCATTTATTGAGGTTATTATTAGGCCTTGATATCATTTTACTAAGAATACCAACTTTTTTGTAGAGTTCGGGTAGTTTTCCACTCAAATTCTACCTTAAATTCTAGTCTTTTGTCCTTGTAATTAAGTCTAGATTAATGAATGACGACCAGAGACTCCTATGAGCTTAAATTCAGTCCTAAATGCTTAATATTAATGTAATATTACCTTTATGCAATTATTACAAAGTTTTGAATGATTTTGATTGAGTTTTGAGAAGCATTTCAAGACCCTAGCCAGAAATGCATGAAATATGACTAGTTTTATGTTTCAAATGAGTTAGAGGAATAAATAATTTTTAATATTATTTATTTAAATTCTAATAATTCGTTAACATACTATTGCAGGTCTTCCAAGTCTTATACTAAAGTTTAGTAACCTTCTTCATGTGTTTGGACTTCCCAAAATTTGAGCCTAGAGTGCAGTCCAAGGAATGGTTTCTCATATGCAATTTCCTAAACATCCCAAATATATTATAGACCTGTATATACCTTTGTATATTTTCATATAAATCCATTTCAGAGCCATATTAGTTTCCTTAGCCACTGGTTGATTGGAGAATATGGTTCATTCATAGTTTGCACGGTTGAGACACACAGAAGCGTAGGAGTAGACTTCAACGAAGATAATTTTGAAACCTAAAAGGACTCAACATACAAGTTCTTAGGGAAAAAACTCTATCTGTCCAAATTTTTCTCTTGGTACCTTCCATTATCCCACTGCCATTCCTAGATTTTCCCATACTCCCTATAATTTTCCCTGCATTAAGAAGTGATTGGTTTAATTGTAAAGTTTTAATTGCACATTTTAATTACTTCAAGAGAAAATTTAGTATTCTGATATGATATCATATCAGGAAAGTTACATACTCATGGTCACCAATAGGCTTCTCTTGACCAATGGAAACGTGTCAACCTATCACCTTCGAACCAAGAAATTGTTTATGCTTCTACACTGGTTTTTGGAAGGGATTTTGATGATGTTGTTGATGATGGAATGGTAGAAATGGTGGATGCCTATAATTACAAAGATGGACAAAAGTATAATTATGAAAAATCCATAGAAGCGGGAGTTAGGGATCAACTATCATATTTCATTGATACTAGAGTTTTCAGATATTACTCTTATCTTGTATAATTATTCACATTTTACTAGTCTCAACATTTTGAAGCCTCAGGAATTTAGAGAAATGTAAATATGGAACATACCAGAATATATGACCGGATTACTTACGTCAATAAAGAAAAGGAATAAGGTTTTGCTTCATTCAAATTTTTTTCTCATTTTATGTATTAGGCATTTGCTTTGATGATTGGGAATGCACATGAATGGATGCGCTAAGAAATCGGGTCATATTTGCAACTTGGAGAGGAAATCAAGAGAGGAGATTGGAATTTGGTAGAGGATTACACTATCATTAGGTTGTATGGTACTAAATTCCCTCCCACAAATTTCCCATGCTACTCATATCCATAACTTCCATCCTTGAATACATAAGGCAGATGATAGAGGTAGACAATCTTTATTTTGGTAAAGACAAAAAGAAAGGAAGAGTTGAATTTCCAGTAATCATAGGGGAATATTCTATTAATAGTAATAAAGGCCTTGAAAAAGTCACAAAGGTTTTAAAATATATTCGTTTGGATTTCGATACAGTGTGGAGATATGATCCACGTTTTTTTATAAGACAAGAAGGGAAGAAAACTTCCAAATCCACAAGATCATGAGTCCAAACTAGAAATGGAAAAAATGGAAATTAAGGGAACCTTTGAAGAATTGAAAAGAATAATCCAAGGGGAAGAAAATTCTACTGATATAATAACTCAAGATTTCCCTTAACCAACTCCATATCCTTCTAAGGTCCCACCATGTTCAAGAATAAAGTCATAACAAAGTCATAATCATTTTTCCAAAAGACAATAGGGACAATCCCAGAGATGTGGGAAAATTTCATGTTTGCATGCAATGGTTTATTGCATGCCTCACCAAGACCACCTGGTCTCTCCAAGAGACCCTTGTTCCCTTCATTATTATATTTTTTTACAATGACCTCGACTAATTTCCCTCTTAACTCATAAGCAAGGTTTAAGGTAAACAAAGGGGTTTAATACTTAAATGTCATAAAGGAACTTTTTGGATTTTAATTAAACCCAGGCGACATGATTATCCTCTTAGGACTTCTCATTGCCCCCTTACTCTCTCACTAGGAATTCTTGGTCCCCCATACCCATTTCAACATTCTACCTCATAAGAATCCAAATGTATTTTTAATTATAAATTGTTCATCTACATATTATTATGTCCCATCCCTTCAATCCATTTAATTTAATAATTACATCATGTACAAATAAAACTTGGGATTTAAAACCAGGGGAGTTACATTTTCCTCCCCCTTAATTTAACACCATGCTCTGTGTTCATATGTAAACCAAAACATGCAACATTTTACATTACAAAATTTCAAAACAAATATGGGTACTCCACCTGCACTATTTCTTCCACTTGTGTGGTTGTCCACACTTTTCAAATAATGCATGTTCTACTGAGGAAAATAGGATCTTTTCCACTACTCTTTAATACAACAACAACCATTTCTTGGATTGAAATTTTTCTCTGCAATCAATTACCATGCATTCATTAGGTCAGCTATTAAAAACCAAGCCATGCTTATTTAATAAATGACCAATTGTATCATTCCTTTCTCATAATGCCATGATGAATTTTATGCTTAACTAAGCATATGAATATATATGACTCCAATAATCTTCATTTCTTTTAAAGAAATTACTTTTTCAGTATGCACTATTTATTTTTAGCAAAAATAAACACAACAATTTCTCGTTGTAACATGCATTTCAACCAACTTTCTCTCTTTGGAAAGTAAACTATAGATAAAGAGATCAGAGTAAGAGATAAGTCTAGAGCTCCACCATAGATGTGGCTTCTTTTTCATCTTGGTCTCTTTCTTTAGCATGAAGTGCTCGACTTGCATAGTCTTTTCCTTATTTCCTTAACATGCAAGTGCTCTGTTGGTTGTGTAACTTGATCTTCATAATTCAAAAGGTCATGTTTCAGCTTTGCTTGGATCCTAGCACTTAACGAGGGGTGTTGTTAGGGAGGGGGGATTCCACCCCCATTACAATCATCATAGGGGTCCAGGGGGGGTGGAAACTAATTGGGATCCCTCCCTCGGTGGGAGTTTGGGGCTAGCACCCCTATAGCGAAATTATAGAAAAAAATGCCTTCTAAAATGTTGTAATTTAATAGTCATGACTTGATCAATAATAGGTGGTTTACGAGTCCATGGTATTTTGTCATGTTATCCTTCTATGAAAGGAAGTCATTGCATTAAGGTTGTGTATTTTATTGTATGGTAAAATACTAGTGTGTATAAGAGAGACTATGAGAAAGTGAAGAGGAAGTTGCAGCAGATGTGTTGCGGGTTGTATCCCTTCATTTTGCTAGATGATAGAATAAAAGGACTAGATATTTCTCCATGGATGTAGCCCATATTGGGTGAACCACGTATATTGGCATCTCTCTTGTATTTTGATTTTATGTGTTTTATTTATGCATTTTGATTTATTTTATTGCTTCGGGATCATGTTTTTCTAACATGCTTGACTTGCATAGTATTGTTCTTTAACGTGCATGTGCTCGACTTGCATCTCTCTCTTCTTCTTTAACATGCAAGTTCTCAACTTGTATCTTCGTCTTCTTCTTTGACATGCAAGTGCTCAAATTGCATCTCCATCTTCTTCTGTAACATGCAAGTTTTCGACTTGCATCTCCTGATTAGACAAATTTGTCCACACAAAAGTATTCACTTAGGAAAAGTTTGTCTGTCAGACTAAAATTCCACATTATCTTTGAACTAGGGCTTTCCCTTGGAATAATTTATCTAGGAGATCACCCTCAATGCAGGCACTTAGCCTTGCATATAATTATTCTTCTTCTTCCTTTTAGCTTTGCTCGCTTTCTTCAAAATACAAGCGCTCGTCTTTGCATGAGTAGTTTTTGTATACGTAGTAGCTAACAAATCTCATCAATATCATGATTAAAATCATATCATTAGTTAAATACATTTATCACAATGCATTATCATGACACTAAAAAACATTTCATATTTTCCAACCTGCTTCTCAACACTTGGTTGATTGCTACACTATTTTTTAAGACACAACACTAGGAATCTGTCCATTCCTTTTCTATGTGTTCCATGTCAGTAGCCACAACACTAGGAATGCGTCCATTCCCTTTCAGTGTATTTTGTGTCGGTTGGAAATGCAGCTAAGGTGTCTTTGTAATGCGTCCATTCCCTTTCAGTGTAATTTGTGTCAGTTGGAAATGCAGCTAAGGTGTCTTTCTAAGGGAAATGGTATAAAATTTGAATGTAAAAATATTTTACGTGAAACAACCTCCTATTAAATTCTCTTTAGTATTAAAATTGAGATTAGGGTAAGTATACTCCCTTCCTCCCATACGCATTCTTCCATTGAATCACAATTAAGTACACATGGGTTTTTCCATGATAATCTCAAGAGGAATTTTAATATTGCAGTCTCATTCTCTGCAAAAGAATTTTATATTGCATCCTCATTCTCTACATTATAAGATTTTATCTCGTGGCCTTATTTTTTACATCAAAAACTTTTTTTTATTGCGGTATCATTCTCCACATCACTTACACATCAAACATAAGATGAATAACAATAATTCATATCTGATAACATCAGCTAACAACAATTAACAAGTTATAATTAGTTAACAACTACATCAGTTAACATTTTATTTCCACTAGCCATAGCAAATTCATAGCTTTTTACTTTTTATAACTTTTCATAAATTTTCATAAGTCTAGAAATTCGAATAGCTCATTTCCATCTCATGCATGTCACTGTAAACAAGAACCAAATCGTGCAAACCTACATTAAAACATATGAGTGCATGATTCTATGAAGCAAGTATTCAACATAATTTAAAAATTTGTTGTTGTTCCATAACCTTTGCATTTACACTTAATTGCCATTAGATAACAATATTTCAATACTGCGCGTTAAAAGCATATTTATTCATTTCATAGATGGAACTATTGTGGCCACACCATCCTCCCTAATTTTCTATTATGATGTAAAGAAAATGGAAAAGCAACCACACCCCCCCTCCAAAAAACTAAATCATGGCTTCATGAGTGCAACTAGAATTAATCTGTGAATAAAGACTAAGTCAAGTGAAGTTTGACCACTGAAATGTTTGTCAACAACTTCACGATGATCCTTGTCAATCATCATTGTCATCTCTAGATGAGTAATCTGAACTGTCGAAGCTACTTGTTTTACCCTTTATTGATAGCTTTCTCTCATTTGACCAGTTGGAGTCTCGGTTTCATAATCTTGTATGGTGCTCCCGAGCTCTTGTGCATAATCCCTAACTATCGCCTCCCAATCTGTGCTTATAAATGGACCTGACAAACTAGATGGAAAAATTCTAGCTGGGACAAGTTGCTCTACCCAAAGTTCAGTTGTGACTTGATGATAGCCCTTTTGTATCGATCACATCTTTGCAAAGGTTTTTTTATTGATTGCTGAGGCCTTGTAGGAGTAAATCAACGTGTGTCATAGCCTAATCTAAGGTGCAACTAGCAAGCCCCATGAACCATAGGCTAGTTCTTCATAGCTCAGCCGTAAGTGATTTTTTTCTAATTAGAACTTGCTCTCAACTTGGACCGTCTTTATACAACGTTTATTTCTCGTCGATGCACTTAGAGCCATTTTTTAGAGAAACTTGATCAATTGACTATTGTCGAGCATGAGATGCACCAAGTGATTAGTTGGCCTAGTTCGAGAGTCAAAATATTTTAATCAACGATACTAAGTGTCGATCATTGCTCAAATAGTGAAAGCCTATATAACATAGACAATGGAGAAATTGACATAATTTATTCTAGGCCAGCGATCTGTGAGCACAAGGATTTAACATTCATTAAAGATGCTTACATGTGTATTTCGGAGTTTGGTGTTGTTGCAGCTGCAACTATTTTCCCAAATTTTTAAAATTTTGGACCCTCTTTTTGATTTTATCTTGCCTGGTTTTATTTAGTTTCCTGAACTCGGTTGTTTTTCTATTACAATTTTGAATGTTTGAGTTTGATTCGAGGTAAACTGTTTCTTTCATTTTGGAAGCTGAATGATTTAAAATGCCTTTGTCTAGCTAAAGCTTTCGACTTTGGAACTTTAGGTTTTGATGTGTAAAGGTTTTTCATTTATCAATGTCGAAAGTCATTTGAACAGTAAATTGGGGCCATAGTTCTCTACGTAGCCGCTGTTGCGGAAGCTAAACAATGAATGACCCGATGGATAGTCTTAATTTTCGCCGATTCTTTGGTTTTATTGATCAACCTTTTACTTTGCGATATTTTGTTTTAACACTATCGGAAGTCAGTTGAAGTTTGTTTCGGAACTCTAGTTATCCATGCAGCCGTCGTTTCGAAGGACCAATAGAGAACGGACCGATGGACAAGTCTTACTTTCGTTGATGCGGGGTTTTATTGGTTCAAATATTTTGGCTTTGCGGTGATATATTTTTGTTTTGTCGAAAGTTTTGAAAAATGACTTGGGGCCGTAGTTCTTTACGCGGTCGCCGTTGCAGAAGCTAACTAGTGAGCGTTCCGACGGATTAGTGCTTATCCTCTCCGATTCTATGTTTTATTGCTTTCCGTTGTTGCGGCTTTCCAATGAATTATTTGCCGACGCATTGTCCTTAGTTCTTCCGACCTCCGATGCATGGATGACAGTTTTTAATGCTTTATTTTGTTGACGTTTTATTTTTCCCCGGAACCCTTAGTCTATATGGTCTCCACCGTTGCGGCTCCTCAGTGAACTGATCATCTGATGTTATAGTACTTCCGCCTGCCGAAGTGGATTATCTGCCCAATGCTTAGTGTTTATTGTTTCCGATTGTTGGTAGGGTTTTCCTGCCATTTTTGTTGTGCTGTTACTCTATTTTATGGGATGGCGGAGTTTTCCCATGGGTGTTGGTCGAGTCAAGGTTTCTGAGATGAAGAGCGTAGTTTAGGGGTTTGGTGTTTTAAGGAGTGGTGGTTACTTTGTCATTTCTCATGCTTTCATCGGAGGATGGTGAATTGGTCCAGATACGGCCTGGATTGAGATAAAAAGTCTGTTTTTCGGACTTGTGTTTTAGTTCGGACAGTGGATTTAGAGGATTTTCAGGCCCAGCTTGCAAGATTATCTTTACCTTATCTTTTCATGCGTTAAATTTGTTTATAGTTCATTTCACAGAACGAATGTATTGATACAATTTGTGTTACTTTGTCAAGCGCTAAGTGATCTAAGGACTGGTTATTCATGACAGGGTGATTACTGCTGTAGAGAAGACATGTCTAAAAGACAAAGTAGAAGAAATGAGGTAGCAAGGAAGGAAGAGAAAGAAAATGCAAAGGCAGAGATGAGGAAAGAAAAGAAGAAAGTCAGGTCTAAGCTCAACAGGATCTAGCAAGGGACCAATGGATTACTGAGCATAATCAACAGAAGCAGAGGCCCACGCTTGGAAAAATTCATTAGTTACCAAGCTGGTCCCTTTTCATAAAAGCGCTCTTAAACCTTAAATATGAAATGCAACGTTTGTATCAATCATGAGCACTCACAAAAGGACAAAATTGTGAGATTAAAATGGTTGGGGGAGCTCAAAGGTTACAGAGGGGTAGCCCAAGAGTTTTTGCTTGTAGTATAAGTATATGAGAGTTAGATAGTAGAAGGGACATTTTCCTAGTTAGATTTGTGAGAACATGTTGTAAGAAGAACTATTTCCTTTTGCAATAAGAAATACAAGTTTCCTGTTGGAGAAAGCTGGGTGGAACTTTTCAAATGATATGCCATGGATGTGTTGAATGTGAACTATTTCGTTTTCAACTTTGTGTCCATGAACTGTGAGATTGTTCCAACTTTTTGAACCTATGTTCTTGTATGAATGCTCTCTAGTTTATTTTATGAAATTTCCACTATGAGTAATGAATGTTGTTCATAAACAATTAGCTATCTGGTTGTTCATCTATCTATTACTGTTCATGTATTTTGAAATAAGTAACAGCTATCTGTGATTTTTCTTAATGCATGTGCATAAATACATTACTCATTGATAAATGATAATCTTGCTCCCTAGGGATAGGTTAGATAGTTAGTTTTAGTTTTTCTTGTTGTGTGTGATTTAGATGCGAGAGAGTTAAGACAAGAGGGAAGAACCTACGCATCACATTGTGACCGCTCCTCGTATTCTCTATCAATCTGCATTCTTAGATAGGCACCTGCATCTCATACTTAAATAAAAAAAAACTAAAACATACACGGTGGACCGGGCCGTAACCGATAAAACCCTTTATTATTATTACTTGACTTACGGTAGCCGGACCGTAAACCGGACGGATTCTGCATACCAAACAGTAACGAGCTAGTTGGAAACGTTTATTGAGGAAAAACCCTAGCTGTTATCGCATGCGATTTTCCAAGCCTCAATAGGTGTATTTTGAAGCTTGATGTAAACGAAATTTTTTGTCATCAAACCTAGCCATCTTGAATGAACTTGCCACCATGAATCTAATACGACTCATAGAATTTAATTCGATTAAAGCGAATGCAAACTATCAAGATGAATTTTAAGACAAAGATAATCGTATCCGAGTTTTAGTGGTATTCTTTTTCGTCATAAGCAATTGTCCATTAATCCCCCCACGGTTTTAAAATATAAACACGTTTGCAACGTCTCTTCATAACGTTTCATGAACTTTGTAAACTCCAAAAAAAAATGCATTTAATTTTTAAATAATAAAATGATTTAAATGAATATAACCCCAAAGAAAACATATATTTGAATTTTAAATAATAAAATGAATATAACCCCAAAGAAAACATATAGAGATATAAACTAGAATACCTTTTCCTCCCACGTGACATTGGGAAGGTGTTTTTATCACTCACGCCTTCCACTAGAACGGGTCAAGACAAGACAAAATCCATGGCATGGAATTTATAATTATAAAATGAATCTTTAAAAAGAAAAGACTTAGTTTGAAATGTATAGACAAACAAACAACGCTTGAATATTTATGTCGGCAAAAGTAAATCAATAACGCCGCAATGAGTCAGCATAACTCAAATAATTTCACCGAATGAGTGGGCATAACTCAAATAATTTTATAATTTTAAGGGCAGATCGCATTTAATGAATAAAAGGGATAAAGTGTTTAATGATAAAAGTCGAGTAATGGGCTGAAAATAAAAGGGTTCTCTCAACTAGAAGCTTGCAAAGGGGGAACAAGATGCCAACATGGCACTTTTGTCCCCCCACAATATTTTAGGAAAATCAAATTTAAATGGAGTGGATTTTAGCATGGATGTAGATTAATTATGACTAAGGGATAACGTATGGGTGTGGATGAGTTTGCTTTGTCAAAGTGCCATTACTTATGTCTCCCACAAACCCTTGAAAACAATAAAACTTAAATAAAAGAAAAGCATATCATAAGGGGTGAGCTTGATATTAATACATTTGGGGAAGAAACGTGAGTTTGGGAGCATAAAGAGTAGAGTTTAATTTAATAAAGGGTTGGGTAGTTAGGATTAGGTTATGTCAATCTTATATATTTTAATTTTTGTTCAATTTCAATTTGATTTAATTTTTGTTTATTATATTTTGGTTATTTTATGTTTGAAAATTATAGAGATGTGAATCAAGTAGTATATGTTTACAGAGATGTGAATCCAACCGTATGTTTAAATTGTTTCATTTGTAAGGATTTGTTTTGTAATCTATATATATATATAAGTTTGAAGAATGACCAAAAATCTTTTTGGGCAAAGATCGTATGAATGCTCTAAAAAATATTGTTAGATCAAGATCGACAAGATACACCAAAATTTATGAACAAAGTCGAAATAGACATGATAACATGAAGTGCTACACCATATTTGAGAACATCGAAGAATGACCAAGAAGAGGGTGGATCACGAAATGGATATAGCATCCTCAAATGGTCAATTCACTTTATTAGACATTTTTATTGAAAGATTGTTATTCAAATCCATGGAGAAAATATCATCTGTAAGAAGCTTACAAAATCAACATGCCACATCAAGACAAACTCCCCTTGGTGACAAAGCTACTTAAGACCAAATTAGTAGAGTGTAAAAAATCATTAAAGGGTGAATTAAATCAATTTTGTAATTAAATTTATTAAAATGATTCCAAAAGTCCCAAGGGAACATTGAAGGCCAAGGGACACTCAACTCTAGTCTATATAACAGTAATCTCATCTGGTGAGAAAGGGGGCTTTTGGCTCTACAACTTTGGATGTACTATTGCAGAAATTGTAAATGTCGAGAAGCCTTGGATCAACTTTTGCACAGGAATATTGCTATTGTGTGGATGAATGCTTTGAACTATTTCATGCTCTTTCATGCACATATATGATGTAAGATTGTTTCAGATTTCATGAATGGGTTATTCCTACAGTTCTCTACTTCTTGTTTCATTGTTATTCATGTTCTCTTCCTTCCTGTGAGTAGTGAAAACGGAATGACATAACTCATAGGACTATTCTTATGTTTAAGATCTCATTCTACTAGTTGTTTCTCTGCTTCTTAAAACAACTAACTAAATTTTGAATGCGGGTGTCCAATCATTGTTTCATTGTTCAGCCCTATTACTTTCACTCCTAGGATATGTTAGGGTAGTTAGGAATTGTTTTTAGGTTAGAATAATGTGTACTTCATGTTTAATTTCAAAACCCTAAATGGTGGACTACACCACAACCAATGAACCCCAATAAGGAATGGTTTTCGGGCTAGAATCTGGATGGGTTCCATACTCCAAATGGTTTGAGGTCTAACTGGGACTTCTTACCAAGGATAAATCCTATTGTTGATGATCCATGTTGATCATCTCAAATCCGATCAAATTTAAAGTCTTCAAAATGTAAATTAAAGTTTACAGGGTGAAAGAGCTCCTTGAAAACTTTTCGTCAATGCTTGTCTCATGCGAAACAACCTCCGGATGCATAAGTTCTCAGTAGTTGAAGTTTCGACAAGAATGGTTAAAAATAGTTATGGTAATCTCTCTCTCTCTCTCTCTCTCTCTCTCTCTATATATATATATATATATATATATATATATATATATATATAGTATGGAAAAATTGGTTGGAGTGTACGGGGTTTGAACCCAATACCTCCCTATAGCCCAAGCCCTCACCATGTTGCGCTAGCCAAGGTCCCACCAATGGTTCTTGATAAGAGCTATGGAAAACTTATATTAAAGTTGAAAGTTATGTATTATGGGAAAAAATGGGGAGGGGCCAAGGGAATAGCCCCCAACCCCATGCCAACACCGTGGCCCCCATTCAAAATTATATGTTTTAACCATATGATAAACCATAAGCGGTGCAACCCTATCCAAATATTTCAATGTGGAGCCATACCACCGAACTATATAACAAACCATAGAATATCATGCCACAGTGAACCATATCATAACCATATAATAAACCATATTATAACATGTTAAACAATGTGTGTGGGAATAGCCCTCAACCCCATGCCAACACCGTGGTCCCCATTCGAAATTATATGTTTTAACCATATGCTAAACCATAAGCGGTGCAACCCTATCCAAATATTTCAACGTGGAGCCATACCACCGAACTATATAGAAAACCATATAATATCATGCCACAGTGAACCATATCATAACCATATAATAAACCATATTATAAAATGTTAAACAATGTGTGTTCCACCATTCCAAAACACGGTAAGGGGAGAGGCCATATTATAACGTGTTCAACAATGTGTGTGCCACCATGACAAAACGCAAGAATGGGAGGCCAGTGGGTTTGACCTCAGGACCTCTACCCCATATCACTTATGTTTTAACCAACACAACATCATGATGATCCATGATTGGGATCATGTAGTTTTGATTAAATGTTGGGGGTGCTAAAACAGGTGCGTGGCCCATGGCCTATGACCCAAAAACAACCAAAAAAGCCTTATTAAACCACGATTTCTAGCCATGCAGGGGTTAAATTCAGTGTTTACAGCATGCAAAGGTTGCAAAGAGTACGAGGCAGGGTACATGCATAGATCCCAAGGTACTCATGCCATTAATGGGCATGGATCTCGAGGCAAAATCCATACAGTTTGTACTATTTTGTCTTATTTATAGGTAGATTGTCTCATTTTGCGTGCTAGAGGAGGTCTCAGGAACATATAATCAACTTTATACTCATTTTTCTCAGAATTTCACAAGGAGTTCATTGGTGCTGTTTATTTCTGTTTCTGACTGACTAGAAAACCAAGGTGTTTCTAGAACACTCGTTTTGAAAGCTTTGAAGACTTAATAGATTGACCTTCCCATTGGAAGTGGCCCGTAGACAAAGCCCAAGAGGGGTGAACTTCATTATTAGTTGTTTTCTTCATTTTCTGTTTGCATATCTCTTTTTATTTTCTTATGTGAATGATTTAAAGCATTAAAAAAACTTAGTTTCTAAGTATGTTTTATTAGTATTTAACTTGCAATTTCAAATGCAATTTTATGATTAAATAGATCCTGAAAATTTTAGATTAAGTTTGGTATCATAGCTAGATAACCATTGCATTGTGAGTTTATGTTAACAAGATCCAAGCTATAGTGTGGTGAAGGAGAACTTCAAGAGTTTGATCCAGAGATTGGTTTAATAAGAGGGAAAATGTCTTCACCAAAAGGAGAAGAAGCAACTTCTTATATCCCATCCGAAGGGGAATTTCTAAAAGCTTTCAAGAGAATGCAAATGATGGTACAGGAGCTCTATCAAGATTGAAAGAGAGGTGAATAAGGAGGTCCATCTCATGTTGAAGGTAAACAATGTGGAGGTGGCGAGGAACCTCCTAAAAATCCACCATCTTCTCGATCTTATCTTGATGCTCATTTACATTCTCCATTTGAAAAGAAAAGAACAAAAACTGACTTTAATGTGCCTCAATAAAAGCCTTAGATATTAGGTTTGAATTACCTATGTATAATGCGGAGCTTAATGATGAGAAATTGGACAGTTGGATTCATCAAATTGAAGTTTATTGTTGGATTCAAAAGTTTACCAAAGATAACATTAAGATTCAATCGGATTATCTCCAACTTGGAGGGACTTCTCTTATCTGGTGGAAGAGAAGGTATTAACATGATCTTTCTACAAAAGGTAAAATCATCTCCTCTTGGTATGAGTTCACTCCAGCACTAAAAAAGTAGTTTTATCCATTAGGGTACATGCAACAAGCTATGATGGACTAACATAATCCGAGTCAAGGTAAGGGAAAAAGTGTGCAAGATTACACACAAGAATTCCGAAAATAGCATTGGTACTTGGTATACCTTTCTACACCCAAGAAACTCTTGTCAAATATATAGGAGGATTGCATAGTTATTTATGTCATATGATATTGATGTTTAATCCGACTAACCTTGATGAGGTGTGTTTTCAAGCAACTCACATAGATATGAATGGGAAGAATACAAAATAGAACTTTTCCAATAAACCTTTCAAACCTGATGGAAACAAGTCTAAAGGTAAGGGAAAAGGTAAACACACAGCCGTTGTAAAGAAGGAAGGAGAAAAACCTACCTGTACTCATTGTCAGAAGAAAGTTCATGATGCTTCCAAATGTTGGAAACTTCATCTAGAGCTCAAGCCTGAGAAGTTTCATAATAAAGAAGAGAAAAATACTACTGCAGCATCAATCCAACATGGTTTGGGGTCAGACTCTAGGATGAAACTAAGGTGGTTGTTATAAGCATTCAAGGTAAAATTCCTTCTTTCTTTGTTTCAAGAACTGAACATGTCATTGATGAAAGAAAGAGGAGTGGGTTATTTCATATTAGAGTAATCTTTAAACATACAAAAAATGATATTCTTTTTGATAGTGGATTACAACAAAAACCTCATTTTAGAAGAAATTGTTAACAAATTACAATTGGAAACTAAGTTACACCCTAAACCATACCCACTTGGATGGGTATGTGATAATGCACAATTACTAGTTACAAAAGAGTGTAGACTTAGGTTTTCCATCACTTCTGGATTTGTTAATGAGGTATATCTATATGTGATTCCACTGGATATCTACGACATTGTGTTAGGTAGTCCATATCTATATGATAGGAAGGATATCTTTTGCAGGGAATATAATAGGTATCATCTCACTAAGGATGGTACTGAATATATCATTCATGCAGACCACATGAAAATGAATATTTCTTTAGTTTGTGCAAATCAAATGAAGAGGTTAGTAAATGCAAGTAAGAAATTTGGTCTTATGATACTAAAAGAAAAATATGTTGAACAAATTGAATCCTTTAAAAGTTGTGATCTGGAACTTAAAAAGGACTTGATAAAGGTGGTATCTTAGTATGATATTTTATTTCAATAACCTAAAGGATTTCCTCCTAAAAGGTAAATTCAACATGAAATTCATTTAATACAATATGCACCTCTTCCTAATATTGGTATGTGGAGGTCTTCCATTGTTGAGAATGCAGAGATAAAGAAACAAGTTCAGGAATTGATTGAGGGAGGGTCCATTCGACCAAGTTCCTCTCTGTGTGGTTCACCAATTATTTTGGTGCCAAAGAAAGATGGAACATGGTGTATGTGCATTGATTACAGGGAAGTGAACATAATCACAATAAAGAACATGTATCCTCTTCCTCGAATTGATGATCTTTTAGATCAGCTAAAGAATGCAATCTTTTTCACTAAGTTAGGCTTACGAAGTGGCTATCATCAAATCTATATTCATGACAATGATATTTGCAAGACTACTTTCAAAACTTTTCAAGGATTGTATGAATGGATGGTAATTCCCTTCGGGATTTCTAACGCATCCACAACATTTATGAGGGTGATCAATGATGTGTTTAGGCCCTTCATTGATAACTTTGTTATAGTCTACTTAGATGATATTTTTATTTTAAGTCAAAGTTGGGAAGAGCATGTCAAGCATGTTAAACAAGTATTGGTTGTACTTGTAAGGGGAAAATTGTACCTAAACATGTCTAAATGTGAGTTTGGAATGACATCTTTAGTTTATCTAGGTTACATTGTAGGGGGCGGTGAATTGAAGATTGATCCCTCTAAAGTGGAGGTCATTGTAAACTTGCCTAAGCCAAATAATGTAATAAATGTAAGAAGCTTCTTGGGAGCAACCAAATACTGGAGGAAGTTCATTGCAAACTTCTCCTTTATAGCTTCCCCTTTACATGCTTTAACAAGCATGAACAAGGTCTTTCAATGGGAAGGAAAGGAACACAAATAATTTGACACATTGAAAGTAAAGATCAACACATCCCCCGTACTAGCACTGTCATATCTACAACAACCATTTGAGATAGAAAGTGATGATAGTGGTTATGCAATGGGGGCAGTATTAATGCACCATAAAAAACCAATATGCTATTATTCTGAAACTTTCTCTAAAACAATAATCAGCTATCCAACCTATGACAAAGATTTGTATGCATTAGTACAAAGTTTTAAAAGGTGGAAACATTATCTAATGGGTAAGGAAACAATCAAACATACTGATCATCAACCACTACAATATTTTCAATAAAAAACTAAGCTACACCAATCAAAGCATTTCAGATGGATGGGTTTTCTACAACAATTTCATTTGTTTATTAAGTATAAGAAAGGAATTCAGAACAAAGTTGGAGATATGCTATCTAGACCCCCAACAAATGCTTTTATTTCCATTCAACAAAGTCCTTTAGTTCATACAAGTTATTTACAATATACTAAGGATGAATATTTTAAAGAAATTTATGAATCACTAGGAAATGGCTATCAGAATGAAGAATTGAACCACCATATCAATGACAATTTATTGTATCATATTAGTAAAATTTGTATTCCACAAAGTGAAAGAGTGCATGTGATAAGAGAAGCTCACACTTCTCTCATTTCAAGACATTTTTAAGTAGGTAAAACTGTAGCACAGTTACAAAAGTTTTTCTGTTAGCCTCGAATGAATGATACAGTGTCCAAATATGTAAAAGGTTGTGTTATGTGTGCAATAAGAAAATCAAGTAACATAAAGCTAGGATTGTACACTCCACTTCCAATTCCTTCTCATCCATGGGAAAGTGTTTCAATGGATTTTGTAGGAGGCTTACCAATGTCTAGAAAGGGACATGATTATATTTATGTTGTTGTGGATCAATTTAGTAAAATGTGTATACTCATGCCTTGTAAAAAGTAGATCACAAGTGAGATGGCTGGTCATTTGTTCTTTCAAAATGTATGGGTCCATTTTAGACTTCCTACTTCTATTATTTCTGATCGAGATTCCTGCTTTCTTGGGAAATTTTGGTCATCTTTATGGGAACTTATGGACACAAAGCTGAAGAAAAGCACATAATTTCCTCCACAAATCGATGGCCAAAATGAAGTGGCCAACCCAAATGTGGTACGTCTTCTTCGAGGGTATTGTGTTAAGCATCCTAAGCTTTGGGATGAATAGTTGAATTATGAACAACATGCCTACAACAAATCTATGCACTCTTCTACTCAAAAGTTTCCATTCGAGACATGTTTTGGCTACTTGCCAAAGTGTCCTTTAGACTTTATTTTTGGGAAATATACAATGGAATGTGGACAAGTTGATGCGGATAAATCTCGAAAGTTTATTCAATAGATCTAATTAATTCATCAAGCAGTGCATGAATAGTTGGAATCCAGTCATACCAAGAATAAATAATGGAATGATTAGCATCGTATGGATAATCATATCCAGATTAGTGATTGAGTATGGCTTCATATCAGCAAAGATCGACTCCAAGGTGAAGGTAGAAATCTGAAACCTATCAAGTATGGACCCTTTACAATTTTGGACAAAGTCAATAATAATGCTTTCCAGTTAGAATTTCCTCCTTATATGAAAATGTATTCTGGTGTTAATGTGGAAAACTTGAAACTATATGATCCACCTATGATTGTAGACCAAGATGTATAGGTTCAAGCACCTTTTGTGGACGTGTTTGCTCTTGAGTATCTCAATGAACTTTAGGAAGATGTAATACTAACAAGTAGGTCATATCTTCACGAAGAGGAGACATGGAGTTTCTTCATGTGGGTTTAAAAGGGATGCATCCAAGCAAGGCAAGGTGGTTAGAAACTGGAAGAGTGAGGGAGTTGTACCCTCACTTATTTTCTGAACGATTTCATGCTTTTGGTGACCCAAAAGCTTCCCGATGGGAAGGTTTGATCTAGGTGGATCATATAAAGTTGATCAAAGTTAAAGTATTCAAAATGTAAATTAAATATTACAATGTGAATGAATGCATCAAAATCTTTTTGTCAACACTTGTTTCGTGTGAAACAACCTCCGGATGCAAAAGATGTCAGTAGTTGAAATTTTGACAAGAATGGTTAAAAATGGTTATGGTAATATATATATATATATATATGTATGTATGTATGTATATGTATATATATGTATATATATATATGTATATAGATATGTATATATGTACATATATATATATACATACATACATATATATATATATATACATATATATATATATATACATA
>LPNX010926787.1:294911-346421 GCA_001517045.1 Pseudotsuga menziesii
TGTATACATATATATGTATGTATACATATATATATACATATATATGTATACATATGTATACATATATATATACATATATATATACATATACATATACATATACATATATGGTATGGAAAAATTGGTTGGAATCTATGGGAATTGAACCCAAGAACTACCTATATCCCAATTCCTTAGCATGTTGTTGTAAGCCAAGGTCCCATCGATGGTTATTGATAAAAGCTATGGAAAAATTATATTAAAGTTAAAGGTTATGTTTTATGGAAAAAAATGGGAAGGACCAAGGGAATAGCCCTTGACCCCATGCCAACACCGAGGCCCCCATTTGAAATTATATGTTTTAACAATACGATAAACCATAAGTGGTGGACCCTATCCAAATATTTCAACGTGGAGCCATACCACCGAACTATATAACAAACCATATAATATCATTCCAGCGCGAACCATATCATAACAATATAATAAACCATATTATAACATGCTAAAAAATTTGTGTTCCACCATTCCACAATGCAGGAAGGGGATAGGCCCACGGGTTTGACCCCGGGACCCTCTGCCCCGTAGCCCCTACATTTTAACAAACATGCCATGAGGGTGATCCATGATCGAGATCAGGTGGTTTTTATTAAATGTTGGTGGTACTAAAATGGGCACGTGACCCATGGCTTGCAACCCAAAAACAACAAAAAACCCTTACTTAAACCATGATTTCCAGCCACGCATGAGTTAAGTTCAAAGTTTACATTGCATAGAGTACGAGGCAGGGTACAAAACAGATGCTGAGGCGTTTAGGACATTAATGGGCATGAATCCTGAGGAAAAATATGTACAATTTGTACCATTTTGTCTTATTTGTAGGCACATTGTCTCATTTTGTGTGCCATAGGAGGTCTCAGGCACATATAGTCAACTTTATACTCAGTTTTCTCATAATTTTGCAAGGCGTTCAGTGGTGCTGTTTATTTATGTTTCCGACTGACAGAAAATATAGGAGTTTCCATAACACTCATTTTGTAAGCTTTGAAGACTTAATAGATCGTCCTTCTCATTGGAAGTGGCCCGAAGACGTAGCTCAAGAGGGGTGAACTCTGTTATCAGTTGTTGTCTTCATTTTTTGGTTTGCACATCTCTTTTTATTTTATGATGTGATTGATTTAAAGCTTTAAAAAAAATCAGTTTCTAAGCTTGTTTTATGAGTATTTAAATTTCAAATTCAAATGCAAATTTATGGTTAAAAAGATCCCAAAAATTTTAGATCAGTTGACCCAGGGTTATTTCGACCTTTCAATAAGACCCATACATGAGACCATCCACAAGATATTAACTAATTTTCCCATATGGAATTCTACTATTGGAATCAAGGATGCATTATCATGCAATGCTACGGTAAACCATACTAGGCAAAAACTATGACAACTCAGCTAGAGATACCACCCTAAAATTAAAATACCACTATGTAATCCATAACAAAAACTTAGCTAGATATTTTAGAACATGTAAGAATTATTCTTACTAATATAATAACATGAACATGACTCTTTTAATAAGAAATATGTTCTTCAAACATAAGACACCATAAGCATTTTTGAGTTCCAACTCATGTGTTTCCAACACCTATTGGATCTGCTGCACAATACTAGTATTACTCTAAAATAGAGCACATGAATATACCTCTCTATAAAATACCTTCTACCTTATTATCATCTTAAGCTACAAATTTTAAATGCAACAACAATTTGCAAACAACAGACTTGCATATCATAATCCTCCTTTAAGATTTATTATCTTAATCACCCACGTTCAACCAACTTAATTTTCCCTCTAGTTACGACATGGCATGATAAGAACCAAACATCTACATTAGCATTAACATGCTCAATAGAATTCCAATCACACATACAAACTGGATATCTATCATTCAATAGCAATTGACAACCATTTTTCATGTCCCCAACCCCCACTACCAGCTAGAGACTTGAGGGGACACATGGGTATAAGGATAAAATACAAATAATGCACAACGTAATCGGGAAAACTAAGGCTAGGACAACATGCCCCAAGCAGATAATCCAATTGGTCTTATACAAATTTAAATGCAAATTCCAAGCATTTAATGTGACCCAAGTCCATGAAAGACATGCCATGCAACTTAACAAAGCTACAACAATTAAAACTTGAAATACACCATGTATGCAATTGAGACCAACCATATATAAGATATCTAGTTGTGTAGACCAGATAAGCATAAGGGATACATTCTACATCAACATACTACCATGAGATATCAATAGGATATGCAACATAACATCACATGTTGCCATGTAAGAAGCCATAATATATTTTAAACATGAGGTGTATAGTAATATAACTATATTTTAAAAAACAAGTTGTAATAAGACCATGTTCCATCTAGTCATAGACATATCAAGCTCATGTGTCTCTCAGCATGAAAAACAACCCTGAGTTGCGGTGAAGGATCAATAGGAAGTGGTACTTTCGGTCAGGCCCACCAATAATCTTACTCATCGAAGACATTTCAACCACAAGCTAATCACATGCTACAACCAGTCCCTAAATAAACTCAAATGCATGCCACACACATACCACTTACAATCACCAAGAACTCAAGCACAAGATAAACCTACACTTGGCTACAATTTACAGAATAAAAAAGTGAGTTAAGGAACTAGGATTGTCAAACTAGCAAGCTTAAGCACAGAGTTGTGGAAATCTCAAGGTCTCATCCAGTCTGGCCTTGTCAATACATACCTCACACAAATCCAAGGAGGTTAACCTTCTTTGCACAATCAGTCCCTCAGGTGTTACCTCCCTTTAGGTTCTATTTAGTATGAGCATAAAATGGTAGTCCATACCTTATTAGCCACTTAGGAGGTCTCATCCTTTACTAGGGTTATTATAGGAAGAACCTAAACTCTAGTCTTAGCAATATACACAATTCCACTAGTTACATTATACAAGAATATTTAAGATGAAAATGACCACTTTGTCATACATACATCCATACACCAATCCAAAATCAATATTCTACTTGGTAATTCATACTAGCTAGATCTTAGGAAAAATTTCACCCATAACCACAACCATCCTCCCTATCCCCAGTATCTCTCGCCCTCAACATAAAAGACCCAAGATATGGGAACCCTTCTCTGCTCCACAGTCCCTCAGGCTATCCACATTCTCCCTAGGGTTTCCCATGCTCAGTTGACCAGCACCTCTAGATTGGGAAACATGGGAACAAGTTGTTTAGGTTATCCAAAAAAAGACACACTTAAGCATCAACATGTTGAGCACAAACATCAACATTCTTTTCACATCCAAAAACTTAATACTAGAAAAAATGCCCAATGGGAAGTAGAAATCTTGTACCTAATTTCCCAGAATACAATCCAACATGAAACTCATCAGGATGACAACTTTCAATATGAAAAACTATAAGCTTCAGTAGAACACAAATTTTAGACTAATAAGGTAACAAATTCTTACTCAATAATGTCATTTTACTTACCCATAATAACTTCAGAGATTTACTCTCTAAAATATAGACAATAAACTTCATCATACTAACTTGAACACACAACAAGTTAAGGAGTCTAATAGAATCTCACTTGAGTATTTAACAAGTTGGAAATCAATTAAATCTAGAGCCTCATACTTTCCAGAAGACAAATATTTGAACAATTGTAGATAAACTGTATCAACATCTGTGTGCACAACCGTATATGTCCACATTGTTGACATTAGTAATATATGTGCTATATTATAATTATATAATTGAGAATGTACATAAATTTACAGCAAGGGGTCAAGCACCCAATTGATGGAAGCATAAGAAATTTATTCTTACATAAATTTAGAAACTAAAAAATCATAATTTTGACCAATGATCATAACTTGGGAAGAAACATACAATCAAGGAGTAACTACATGCATATTAAATTCCCAACCATTCTAGCATCATACCACACCCAATATTACCACTAGATGGAACTATAATCATTCCACCTTCTCTAAGCAATATAATGATGTAATTCCTTCCCTTAATTGGCAACTTAAGAATATCGAGAGTTATAATATCAGCTACTCTTTAGATATCATGAACTACTTACCCATAGGTTGAGTGTCGAAGCCTCAGATCTATTATCACTATGTAATGCACCCTTACGCTACTGGTGTAAGCAGGAATATTTCACCTTCTACGGACATAAGCTGTTCCTCTGGTCTGAATGGTTCACATCCAAAACAAATGAGTGAACGACAAAGGATGAAGACCCTCCCTGGATGTCGCAGACACCTGGAATGCTGCTTCGATAGTAAAACTTTGTACCTGCAACCAGATCAAACATGAAAACACATCAAAGCTACTAGAAAATCATCTACTTATCCATGTCAGTGACTAAGGAATCTAACAACATTTACATGCGAAATCAAAACAACAGTAACGTGGGACAGAAATCAGCTTTGCATTAAGATGAATGGAGAATTTTACAACCAATTAAGCCTTAGCGTTGACATGCATCTCCATGAAACCAACACTTCATCCCCATAAGCTCCAACTTTGCTCTTTATGCTCTCAAATGGCTTGGGCCAAGTGGCCAATCCAACACCATAACAATACCTCTATGGTTCTCCCACAGTTCTTCCCCTCAACCATGGACATGAGCTTGTATTTATTAGGCTCAATGGATAAGAATGGTTAAGAGATTTGTGGATGAGGTGGCCTCTAAGATCCTATGATGGGGGATCTCAAGCTCAACTGAACCACAATGATAGGGATAAGGGACGACATGAGGCTCATGATCTAGAAGCCTCGAGAAACTTCTCTTTTTCCCATTTTACCTAGGGTACCGCTTTTCTCCTCTTATGACAGAGCGGTTTAGATTAGAAACGCTTATGGACCAAAGGCCATAGGTGGTGGCACCACTTATGGCAAACAAGATACAGGCGGTGCGAGCAAGGTACCACTCATGGTTAATAGGTAAGTCAAAGGTCTTATCACATGGTGGTGATAGGATTGGGGTATAACAGGATGCCCCCCAAAGCATGAGTCTTAGAGGGATATGATAAATGAGAGCTTTGAGAGAACAAGTTGTCACTTCGAGGTGAAAATGTCAGCTCTATCGGAGCATGTCGTCAAGTAGGCATCTATAGTACATTAGTATTTTTGACTCATAGACACAAGTAACCAACTCATGGCTATAGACCAATACAAGGAAAATCCATGGGAGGAATAAATAAGCATGGTTACTAGAATACAGCGTAGATCCATGTGATAGAGGACTCAAACTTGGACATAGCTACCAGACATAGAACGTAGATCTATGTCATACAGATGCAAATTTGAGCATAGCCATGACCATACAAATGTGGATCCATGCTAGATATACAAAACTCTATCGCAAGATAGGGAAAAGCAATGAACGCTTTAAACAAATACCTAGGGTCTTCATCCTGTCTTCCACAAAGTACGATTCTATCCATGTGATTACAATGATCTGAAGTCGAACACGGTAGAAACAACTTGATTACTGGCCAATGATGTGAACCGTTAACAAGTGTGAGGGAGATCACCATTGATGTCAATGATTCCCAATGTACCCTAGTACAATCTACTGAGTGTGAATAGATGTCCTGATGTTGAACACCCAGTCAATTCTATCAATCAAAGGTCAATGATGTGAACCTATGTTGAGAGCGAGAGAATCTGTCATTAAGGCATACTGATCTCAAGGTACTAAGTTTTTGTTTCTAAGACCATTTCTCATATGATGAGCTGATGTTGATGGGAATAGTCTTGTCGAAGGAGGGCCATGATGAGTCCCACATCGATGAAATGAAACTCAGAACATAGTTCTGGAATGATGTGAATGTAGTAACCATAGGACTGACTCAAAAGGTACTGACACAGAGACTGTTTTGATTGCAAAGAAAAAAACTTCTTCAACTTCCCTTTGAACATCAAACGACATGACAAAAGACTTGGCAACACGACTAAAAGGGACAAACACACAATGTTACAGTGGACAATGCATTCTTTTGAAAGACTCAAAGGAGTGACATGACTCATGAAAGTGGACCATCACAGAGATCAGTTGAATACCCAAAACGGATCTCTCAATGTTTAATTTACTGAGTCCAATGAAAGAAAACTCAGTATCGTTCATATTTAGAGAGTCTGAATGATTACGGACGAAGACTCCAAAGGGGTCCTTTTTCATAAATAGTCCATCCAAACCGAAAAAGAGTTAACCTACCGTTGAAAGGACGACTCTTCAAATGCTGTAACGAGCGTGAAGAAGACAATATCACTCAACAATATTTTCATATTTAGGGAGCCTAAAAACAGTTTAAAGAGGACTCCATGAGGTTTCTTTACACAATGTTAGTTTTTACGAGCCTAGAAAGAATCGAAAACAAACTCGACGGTCTTTTCGTGTTTAAGGATCCTGAAAAGAGTTGAAACAAGACTCCAAGAGGTTTCTTTACACAATATTAGTTTTGACGAGCCTGGAAAGAATCAGAAACAGACTCAGACCTTTGATACTAGTTTTCAAGAGCATGACCAAAGTGTCATAACAAATGCTCATCAACTTTTTTTGTTTTATGGCAGTACGAAAAAGTCATAAACAAACTCCCAAAACTTTACTGCTATGGTTCTTTCTATCCTGCAATGACTCAAAAAACAAGTGTTAAATGCGCTCATAACTAACATTAAGGGATTACGACTGATAAATTTTGAGTAAAAAGTGACTTTAAATAAAAAATATAGCACATCAAACCCAAAAATGTGTATATAAGTCATGTAAATAGTGAAAAATCAAATCATTTTACTATTTACCCATAGTGGAGAGAATTTGGAGCACTTTCCTAGTCAGATCTTCAGTTGTTGATATCAGGAGTTTCCATCGTCGGATTCGAGCACCGTCAGTTCCAAGTAACAATTAAGATCCTACTCTTCCTTTTCATAGTCTTAATTTTGATTTTTGATGGGGTTTTGGGCTTGAATGGAAAGCCCTAAAACCATGGGAATGGGCACCGTGATTAGCCCTTGCGGGATACGTGGTACCTTACTAGAATCACACCTAAAACAAGGCTCACAAGTGGTGCCACCACCTGTCTTCAACGGTGCATATGCGATGTCGGCTGTGAAGATTTAAAAATGATAACACAAGCAAAAATAAATCATTTCTTTGAATTTAAATGATTAAGGATGATTCTAATATGTGTTATGATTGTTTTTGGCAGGTTTTTGTTGATTAATCATGGTGATATGGAAAGAAAGACAACATGACAATGATGACACTTTCACTGAAAGGAATACGGGTTGTATAGCTGCATTACGAGACTATTGGCTCCTGAAGTTCTTCCGGACCCCTAGCATGGCATCACATGAGCAGTTGCTAGAGCACATACTCTGGATGCGGAATCTGGAGCATCAACACTTTGAGGTTGGGGCTCATATTCTGATAGTAGAGGTAGAGGACATCTACTTCTTGACTGGACTCTCGAGACAAGGTGCCCCCATCTTGCTGACAGGTTTCTGAGGAGGGGATATTAACACACAAGAGTTGATAGATCGTCACTGTATTCCAGGGATGGGACATCGAGGAAGAAAATCCCCATAAAAGTAGTGATGGATGGGCCCCTATGGACTGTTTTATTTACTATGCAGAGAGTGGCTGGGAGTCAGGGTGTGCACCAGGTTTCTAGGACACACATGTTATATGCCATAGAGGCCATGGCACCTACCGTATTCAACTGGGTGGAATCCCTACTTCTGATATTCAAATATCAGCTGACTAAGTGTCGACAGGGAGAACTAAAGCAGTTCAGCTTTGGCTCCATTCTAGCCTGCTTCTTCTTCGAGCGAGTACCACAAATGAGACCTCAGGTGGTCTTCACAGAGTTGAGAGTGCAGGACCCCCGATGCAGAGGTTGGTCTGGATTATGGTCCGTACTGGAGCGGGTAGGGGGAAGGTGAATTTTGGTGACCCATTCTTCAGATGGCTCCAAGATCAGATCCTCATGGTGGAGGATTATGCTTATGTGGGTACGAACTTCAGCGGAGACCCTGACCTACCACTCCCACCTAGCGGATAGTGGGGTGACATCAGTAAGAAGCAAGAAACCCTAAAATGGATAAAATGTTTTTATGTTTTTTAATGTTTTCTATTTTTTATGTTAAGTAACGAGACCTAAATATTTTCATGTAGATGTTGGAGCAGCACAACCTAGGGGAGCTTCCCCATTAGATAGACGAGTTGGAGCTCGCTTTGTACCATAGGACGATGATATCACTAGGGAGTTAGAGGAAAACCTATAGAGGTTGACCTTAGACATCCATGACGCTTCTATTGATGACCTCCCTTTGAGGTATCAGAGACATACATTGGGAGTAGTGGGTTGATTTAGTAGGCTTCTATGTAGAGTAGCCTGGGCAGTGATGTGCTACCATGAGCATCACTAGACACTGTGTGCATGAGATATCTACTAAAAGCTGATAGCTTCAGGATTTTGTATGGTGATTTTTGCCTGAAATCCTACGTGCTTCAGATGAGGTCTTGTGACCTATTTTTTGTAAACTTGTTCATATATATATATACAGACTTTTACCTGGTGTTTATATGTCTCAAATGGTAAATGTATTTTACATGAGTTTTATGTGTCTTTAATTGTTTATTTATAATGAACC
Organism: Pseudotsuga menziesii; assembly: GCA_001517045.1. NCBI lineage: Eukaryota > Viridiplantae > Streptophyta > Pinopsida > Pinales > Pinaceae > Pseudotsuga > Pseudotsuga menziesii. Next base: position 303,625 of record LPNX010926787.1, read on the forward strand.
ATATTTGATTTAGCGTCATGAGTGGGAAATATGCCAATCCAGGATGTAATTAGCTAATGAGTCAGCAACTACATTATGTTCCCTAGGGATATGCCTATAAGTGATGGTTTCAAATGACCTTTCTAAAAAATGTACCCTCTGGAAAAGGCGGAGAAGCACATGATTTCTAATGGTGTAGACATGGTTCAAATGACAAACCATGAGTTATGAGTCCATCAAGATTACCAGATTGCGAACATCTTGGGAGGTAGCTTCAGTCAGAAGACCTATGATTGCTTGACACTCAGCGATGTTATTGGTAGCGGGACCAATACAAACCACTCCTGAACTGACCAAATCTTCAGCTGGGGAATAGAGGACCCAAGCAGTTGAGGCAAGATTCAAGGTGTGGCAGTAAGCACCATCAACAAAGCCATAGAAAGCCATCTGCTCTACATGACCAAAACATGGTATAAACAGATGCAGACACAAAACTCAAAACCATATTGAAAATACTAAAAGCACATTGAAAGTCAAGCAATATAGATATATACAAGATACTATCTAAGAAAGACCTAGGCATAGTACCTTTTCAGGTACAACCCATTGCGATGTTGCCCCAAAGGGATTCCATTATAGTCAACAAGCTCGTAGGCTCCTTTCTCTAAAACTTTAGAAATGACAAAAGGACCGTACCACATGGACTCAAACTTTCCTTTCCCTAGTTTGTTGTATCTCTGGTCATAAGTCAAAACTAGGTCGCCCTCATTAAAGGCACGAGGTTGGATGGATTTATCATACTGCGCCTTGATGCGTTTCTTATGTCCTCATTAGTGAAGGCAGCATCTCTCCGAGTCTCGTCAAGGTTGTTCAAGTACAAAAATCTTTCTTCCCCTACGGAAGTGTCTGGGAGAAGTTCGACGGTAAGTTGTAAAGATGGAATTTGACATTGAATCGATAAGACAACTTCAAGTCCATAGACAAGCTGGAATGGCATGAAACCAGTAGTTGTTTTCACCGAAGTCCTATAAGCCCAGAGAGTGGAGAAAAGAATGTGGTGCCAATTGGATTTATGATCTCCAACCATCAGACGAAGCATAGTTTTAAAAACTTTGTTAATGGCCTCTACCTGACCATTAGCTTGTGGATAATACGGCGTAGAGTTTTCATGGTGAAAACCTAGCTTAGCACTCAGTTACTCCATCATTTGATTACAAAAAATGTGATCAATGATTGGTAACGATGGACTGCAGGACTCCAAATCTAGCTATGATATGATTGAATAGGAAGAGAGTGGCAGTCTTACCATATTCTACATATGTAGGCATGGCCTCAGCCCATTTTGTAAAATAGTCAACAGCTATGATAATGTAACCATGCCCCCCAGTTGAGGTAGGCTTACAATGCATAAAGTCAATCCCCCACTTGGAAAATGGGCCAATCACAATGATGGGGTGTAGCGGAGCAGGATGAGTGCGCTTTTTGGGATAAAAATGTTGACAAGGTGGGCATTTCTTGACAGCCTCATGACAGTCTTTGAAGACTAAGGGCCAAAAATAGCTAGCGCAAAGGATTTTCTAGGCTGTAGCCATCCCAGATAAATGACCTCCACATGCTCCAGAGCAGCAATCATTCAACATATGTTCAACATCCTCATGGGTGAGGCATCACTGAAGAATAGAATCAATCCCACATCTATACAAGGTATCATTCAGGATGAGGTAGTATTTTACGTGGTGATAGATACAACGACGATCGTCACGGGATAAATGCGGCTGAAATCATTGTGTTTGGAGATAAATAAGAAAATATCCATACCATGGATCGGTAGTGCTAATCAGGAACATAAATTCATCAGGAAATGAATCATTGGGCTCAGATTCCATTGCAGCGCAGGGAAGATCACAAATGAGCTAGGAAAAAACCAGGGATTTCTTTGATGTGGTTTTGGTGAATTCTTGATCAAACTCTTGTAGTATGACTATCCATCAGGATTACTTTCCCCTGAGCACCTGACAAGTCAGGATGTATTACATAGGGTTCTAGTCTACCAATATAGTGGTTGTGCAAAGCAAAATGTAGTGACAAAATTTTTGTACATCAATGACCGTGGCCAATGCTAACTTCTCCACGCGTGAATATCGAGTTTCAGAATCCATAAGATTCTTACTTGCATAGTAAATCATGTGCTCCTGACTGTTGGGATTTTCCTACACCAAAACCATAGCAATGGTAGTAGCGGAGGCAACAAGATATAAGAGAAATTAATTTGAATAATCTGGGGGATGTATCATGGGTGAATGAGTCAGAGCGTGTTTGAGATTATCAAAGGTGCGTTGGGCTTGGTCATCCTAAAAGGATGGGGTGTCTTGTTTGAGGAGACACATATAACTGTGCATTTTCTCTGTGAAATTGCACACGAAATGATGGAGAAAGTTTGCCTTCCCTTGCAAACTTTGGATTTCAAGGAGATTAGTTGGGGCTAGTAGAGCTAAAATGGTGGCAATTTTCAAGGGGTCAATCCAGATGCCATCCTTAGAGACCATAGAGCCTAACAGATGTCCCATCTCAATGCAGAAAACACATTTATGCGGATTGAGCCGTATATTATAATGACGACATCTTAGGAAAATGTCTCTAAGATGACCAGGGTGGTCCTCCTGTCACTGTGAATGAGAAGGGAGTTCATCAAGGTACAATTCAACAATATGTTTAATATCATGAAACACATAGGACATCACACGCTAGAATGTGGCTCCATCATTTTTCAAGCCAAAAGGTAACTTCTTATATGCAAAGGTTCCCCATGGACAAATGAATGCCGTCTTGTGCTGATCGGTGGGTAATATATAAATCTAATTATAGCCAGAGAAGCCATCCATAAATGAGAAGATGACACTTCCAGCACATTTTTTGATAATCTGATCGATGTGTGGAGTAGGAAAGTTGTCCTTGGGACAAGATTTATTCAAATCCCTAAAGTTGATACAGACTCTAATGGTGCCCTGCTTTTTATTGACAAGGACAACGTTCGATACCCATTCTGTCAGGGGTATAGGATAAATGAACCTAGCTTTGAGAAGTTTCTCTATTTCAGCTTTAATAGCTGTAGCCTTCCGTGGATGGAATTGCCTTAGTTTTTGCCTGACAGGATTGGCTGTGGGATAGGTTTTAATCTCATGGACCACAATGGATGGGTCAATCCCTGACATCTCTTCATAGGACTAGGCAAAAATATCACGAAATTCTTTGAAAAGTGCCTTGTATGCTTCAGATTCATCTGTCGAGCATTTCTTCCCAACATGAACATGCTTGATGGTACCAGGATTGGCTGATATGTCAATCAGATTCATCTAAGTAATGTTGCAAAGGTTTCCTTCAAAATACGTGTCTTGCAACAATATGGGAATTTGGGGTATGTTTACAATATCAGCAGGAAACAGGGATGCATAATCATGCTTAATCAAACTGGTGTTGGGGAGGAACATGGATCTATGATGGTGATCCTCCCAAATGGACTCATCCGTACTCATGATCTCCATAATGGAATCGTTGAAAGGAAAAGTCTCAGAGATATAATCTAGAACAGGAAGAGATGGTCCTAACCAGTAAGGTAAATGGTAAGGATCCGAAGCCACTAGATGAAGGTCATCAATGTGATCATTGGAAAGGGTTTGAATGGTGTCATATATTGCTTCGTGTGAACTCAATGAGGTGGAATCAACAACTTGTTTTCCCTTAGGCTCACAATAAAAAGAGACTATCATATGGACTGTCACGATATCCATGTTAGGAGGAGCAGATGGAAAAATCCCCATAAGGGATGAATCCTTCAACATGCCTACCCCAATCAACTAGTAAGGAGGAGGGGACTGGCCTAACATGGGTATGTTATTAGCCATAGAGGTAGTAACATCCAACATGCAGAAATCAAGCTAGTCAATGGTAACAATTCTCCCTAGATGCGAAAATTGGACTATTCGGAATACTGTCGAAGTGACAACAATCATGGCATAAAACCAATCTCTTCCTAGAAGGAGGTTGTAATCTAATGAGGCATTTACCAGTTCTACTTGAATATAAATAGTTTTTACCCCAAGATCGACTGCGAGGGATGATATGAGACCATGGGGCTGGAAACCTCGTCCATCAAAGGCCTTCAAAGTTGTAGGTGATGTTACAAGCTCGAGAGAGCCAAGAGCTTTCTAACAAGACAGAGACAACACCGAGGTCAAAGCTCCTTCATCTAGTACCATTCTAAAAACATTCTTTCCAACTACTTTTGTAATGATCTGAAAAGCAAGTTTATGAGGTAACCTAGACTTATAGTTCTCAATATTGAAATGAATCAAATTAGTATTATCCAGGTCTAAAGCTTCTAATGCCATTAACAAGTTTTTGTGCTATGTAGGACAACTTTGGAGTACATCTAAGGTCGACATTTCACAAGGTGCCTGAGCGAGATCTTCAACTACAGTATAAAATTGAGCATCTCGGGCATTAGGGTTAAATACATCCTTTCGAAGAGTACTCTTGGGTGGACGCAAAATCATGTTGAGAGTAGGATTCTTGATGGTTATGGGGATAGTAGACGAGGATTTCGGAGAACCAGTAGAGGGAGCTTTCCCTAAAGAAGAATGATCTTCATTCTTGTCTATGGGTTTGTCATAATTCTAACTTCAAGTTTACAGATTAAAGGTATCCAAGGAAATGATATGAATTTCCTCTGATGAACTAGAGTTTCCCTAATTAGACATGTGGTCTATCGGTTGTTGTTGGGAGGGGAAAGGATCTGTGAGAACTGCGGGTGCGGGATTTGATTTCAAAAACTGGGAGATTTCATCCCAACAGGGACACTCTTTTGTGAAATGGTCACCACCACATAGCAGACATGGATATTTTGCCTTTCTTTTCCCTTTATCATTATCATTATTGGTTGGTCTTGGATTTTCATGTTGGTTTCCGGGTTTTTAATTCTTATTTTTACCCTTCTTTTTATTGTTTCCTGAGGTTTGAGTACGCTTAATAGAATTGACCTCAACAGAAATATTAGGAGTCGAAGGAGTAGGGGTGGTAGCCTAGGGTTGCTTGGCAGGTTTCACTGCTGACAAGGACTGGATTGAACCAACAATCCTATCAACAGGTACTTGTGCTGGTGGATTTGTGGGGTCGATGCTTGGGTGAGGAGCTTGAGGAATCAAGTCATAAAGAGTTCCAGACTGGGAATACTGGGCTTCCAGACCAAGTCTAGATACTGGGCTTGAATAATAGCCTACTCTTTAGTAATGACACCACCCATAGCCACATCTCAGGAAATTGGAGGCAACAAAGATTTGGTAAACCAATCAGCTAATAACTGATCCAGAATAGGGGCCTTAATAAGCCTTCTCCGCCTTCTCCACTCATGGATATGATCGGATATGTGGGTGAAGGTGTTCTGTCGCAGAGAATTTAAGAGATCAGTACCTATTTCATAACAAATATGGAGCTAAAAGTGTGTAAGAAACAAAGTTGCCAAGGAGCCAAAATCCACAAACGAATGTTGTGGAAGTTCAATGTACCACTTCGTGGCTGTATCGGTCAAAGTTCACTGAAAAAGTCGTAACCAAACTGAATCATCCATGAGGGAGTTTGAAGAACACCATAGATGGAATGTCATGACATGGTTTTTCGGTTGTCTCCCTACTTCCCATCGAAATTTGGGATGTCTGATGGTAACTTTACCGAAATGGGAGGCCACGAGGGATTGTGTTGAATGGGCTCATTAATCAACTTGGATAGGTCAGGCAAGTCCAAAGTTTCTAGGAAAGGTAACTGATGGTTAGGTTGCACATACTGTTAATATTGTTATGGCATATAATTACCAGTAGGATCATAAGTAGACTGATAAACAGGTTGTTGTGACGAAGAACTACTGAAAAATCCATTTGCAAGGGGTTGATTTCTGGGATCAAGACTGTTAGGACCACCAGGGCCTCCAGGAGGAGGAACACCAGGGCCTTTGAGACCACTAGGAGGTAGACCACCAGACCCTCCAGGGCCGTCGGGAGGTAAACCTCCAGAGCCTCCAGAACCACTAGGAGGAGGGCCACCAAACCCTCCAGGGCCATTAGGGGGAAAGCCACAAGGCCCCCCAGGACCACTAGGAACACTAGGACCATAAGGAGGAAAGCCACTAGGTCCTCCAATATGATTAGGTATCCCAGGGGGAGGACCTCCATGAGGCGGTCCTCAGGCACCTCCCGCTATATGTATGGGTATCCCCCCCATAGCTGGCATGTAAGACTAGTTAGGTTGCCCCCATGGCGTAAACGTATTACTAGGGTATGGAATTTTGGCATAAGGCATTCCTGTAGGATTGGGTGGATAATTAATGTTCCCTATAGGTATTTGATAACCATAACCTCTAGAATATTGAATGGTTACAGGTTGTGCCCCCAAGGGCTGACCTGAACTGGATGGGGGGATTAACCACATTAGTATGGGTGGGAGGGACATAAACTATAGATTGTTATATATTAGAGGTCTATCCTTGACTAGGTACAATTTCGGTGTGAGATAATGTAGGTCGTGCTGGGGGTTTCCCCCCGACACTAGAAGGTAACGACGAAACGGGAATTAAAGGTTGGGCCCCAGGTGCAGAAGACCTGGGAGGATTGGGAACAGATATAATATGGGAGGTGGTGGGGTTGGTAGTTTGACCTAGGTTGTGTGGTGTTACTGTGTGATCTATAATTAGTTCAATGGGTCTCATAGAATCGGCAAGTGAACGGTATCCCACAGGAACAGTTGTGGAACGTGATGGTGGTGTGCCCAATATGTCATCTATTTTTCTTTCAATCTCTTGTGCACGGAGAATGGATGCATGGTATTTTCTATGTTCTTCTTCATCTAGATAAACTTCTTCATAAAGGTTTAAATGGGTGCCAAATGAGGCAATGGCCTGTCCTATAGAGGTATCCCAAAATGGAGCATTGGGACCATAATTCAGACGGGTAGTATCATCAACATGACCTTCTATGGGAGAATGGAATGAGGTATTTCCTTGAGAAGGTTGTTGGACCAAGGGAGGTGAGTGTGAAGAATATGGTCCTCCACTTTCTACAACCACATTATCTTCCACTTGGGAGGTGGTGGCATCTCCTTAGTCGATAGCTTCCATTGGATTTTCTCCTGAACCAGGAATACAATTGGGTGACAAGCCCCGTACTCTTCTGGACTGTGTTAGCTCAGCCAGTTTGTATAGTTCCTCTCTAACCTAGGGTCTGAAAAACTAGAAAACACACCAAAAAATTTCCCTACTCAAGCTATAGGTCAAATAAGCAAACTTAAAATGACAGGAGGAGTTCAGATAGTCAGGTCTCTCACCAGGATTGTCAAGAAGGTGCCACTCGCGATATACCTCTAGGGTACATGCGTAGTAATCTCCCTGAATGTTTTTTTCAATGTATGGCTCCAAGCAAGACATCCAAAGGGATTTTCTCAAATGGATAAGGTATCCTAGTGGGGTCTCCCGATATACTCAAGGTACGTGGGAGCTCGAATCGGTAGTAGTGCTATCTAATGCATAATCGTACAGAAGGGGCCTTCCGATATACAATTGAGTACATGAAGTACCTTTCTATACACCTCAAGGGTACGTGAAAGGTTGTTTGATATACCGACGGTACGAGGAAGAACCGCGCGAGTCCTGGGATGTAATGCAGACAAATAACAACAGCTCCTACGTTTAACGACGCCTGAACACATCTCTAAACTATCACTCCAATTGCTATGTAAATTTTAACATATAACTACCGTTAATTTTAAAGTGGATGGTTAGGTGAATGCATGGTGTTTTGACAGAAAAAGAAAAACCATGCAATATGCGTATGCAAATATCTCACTTTACCGTTCGGTATGCCTACCTACGGGAGGGAAAGAGAGTATTTTCTTTTGTTTCAAAACCAAAAATATTTCCAAACAACAATGTTGAACACAAATTCAAAGACAAGCAGCGCTTTCCAAACTGATTTATCTTTTCTGAAAGTAATAGGAAGGGGAAGAATCTCTTTTCCTAAAAGAAAAACAAGAAGCACACTACATGCATATGCACCCTATTTTTCAATTTTTCTTAAATCATAGATAAATCTAACTTAAAACTACCATATTTTTATTTTGATGAGATAGTATTAAATGCATGAGAGACAAAAGAACATAAAGATTCTAAAATCTTGTAAGGCCAATCAGAGATCCAATATCTAATGCTCAATGATGATAACCTAATCTCAGTCAAAAATTTTCTTTTTTTAAAGGAGGAAAAAGAAGTTCTCTATGAAAACAAAAAAATGAAACCAAGACGCTAATCAAATGTTTTTCTTTCAGTCTATATAATAGAAATGAAAAGAGATCTTACTAACACCCTAAGCTTTTCAAAAAACAAGAAGTCTTTTCACAATCACAACCAACAAGCACATAAGTGAATGAACAATCAATAAGCCTAATCTAGCTTTTGAATTTTCCAATCAAACCAATCTTTAACCATAAAATTTCAAACCACAAGCATCAGATTCTAACACACAAGCGTGACAGTGCAGGGCTGAAAGCAAATCAACTCAAATTTTTTGCAAAAAATGAGAAAAAAGAGGTCTTGGAATGAGGCCTACCTGGCACCACATTGCAGGGGTCTTGATAGAGTGGTTCTAGACCAGCACCGCTTCTCGCCAACAGGACTCAGGCAGTGGCACTGTGTCTACTAACTAGGTTCAGGCAGTGGCACTGCTTCTCACCAACTGCATAAGAGCGGTTCCCTGTATAAATCCAAAACACAAAGGAGAATGAGAGATCAAGTCAGAAAAAGATCAGATCAAGGTAAAAACTAATAGATTGAGAATGAGAAAGAGCATAAAAGGTCGAAATAATTTGGATCTAGACAGATCTGGAAGTTTCAAACCAAAATTCACTGAGTCAGATAGTAGATCTAACTGGAGAGAGTTGGAGATGGGGCCTGGATTCAGACAAGAGTTGAAGAACTGAGGAAGATCAGATCAATTGATACATATATCTATTCCTCAATGGAGTCACCAGATTTGTAAGCAGGAATATTTCACCTTATGCGGATAGAAGCTGTTCCTCTGGTCTGAATGGTTCAGATCCAAAACAAATGAGTGAACGACAAAGGATGAAGACCCTCCCTGGATGTTGTAGACACCTGGAATGTTGCTTCGATAGTAAACCTGTGTACCTGCAACCAGATCAAACATGCAAACACATCAAAGCTACCATAAAATCATCTACTTATCCATGTTAGTGACTAAGGAATCTAACAACATTTACATGCGAAATCAAAACAACAATAATGTGGGACGAAAATCAGCTTTGCATTAAGATGAATGAAGAAGCTTACAACCAATTAAGCCTTAGCGTCGACATGCATCTCCATGAAACCATGATTGTAAATTCATGTTTGATTGATCTCATTCACAAAATAGCTAGCGACTCATTTATTTGACCATTCTGGGCTCAAATCCAATTTTCCTCCAAATATTTGATGCTTTAACTCATGAAATATTTATAGATCAATGATCAATGATCTAGTCACTAAGGTTATTTGTATTTCTAGTTTGCTAGTCCACTAATAACTATGCTCCATTTTTAGATATCCATATGATTTGGACCCATGTCTATGACTTATGGTTTAATTTCTATAGGTTGTTTCATATTTCAGATTCAATTTTTACATGTGTGGTTACTATCTTTATTCCTGTATATTTTCCCAAGCCACCAAGGAATTAATTTCACTCTTTTATATTTGGTATAAAATTGATTTTATAAATTTTCTTTGTCAATAAAACTATAAATGTGTAGCATAAATAGAAATTGGGGTTTTAATATGCTCAAAACATTCAAATTGGATACACAATGCATAACACAAGAAACTTAATGTCGTCGGCATCATTCTATATATGATGACAAATTACTCATACAAACTCAAGTATGCTCGATTCTTGCAAGTAAGTCATATTTGGAATTATTCTAGGATAAATAAACTTTCCATCCAACCTGATTTTACAAGTAACTTAGCAAATGCATGCTACAACCATTTCCAATTTCAAAATGGTTTGGAAAATTTGGCTTGGAAATCCAAGCTCGCTATAGGAAATTTACATTTTTCATTAAGCCTCAAAAAATTCCACTATAGGAGATTCTAATTCTTATTCTAAATAATTTCTAGGTTGTATGTGCATCTATAAGAATTCATACTGAAGGTAACTTTTAAGATTAAATCTACATGAGTAATTTCCCCCCAAAATATTGTTGACACATTTTGTCAAACAAATTGTGATGTACAAGGTTTCAATCCTCTTGGAAAAATTTATTAAACACATTGCGTGATAAGTCTCAACTACTTTTGAGACATGTGACAAGCACACTAGAATTACATAACCACCGAAAATATCTCCATTATTGAAATTGTAGACACAAAGATTATGGTAACTCCAACTACAGGAATTTACATGAGGAAGTATAACAGACTCACATAATACAACTAGTACCGAACTGCAAGGTGACTATCAAAAGTTTTAAAAAGGAAAATTTGGACATTAATTTAACTATATCTCTTTGAGACATTTTAACAAACACTTAGTATGTGAACTCAGAAATATATAACCAACAATGAATTAACTCACAAAACCACTCAAATATAAAGCTACATTCCTAGCAAGTAAATACTTATCTATATAATGCTTGAAATGGGAAACTAGATGCATGTGAGGCATGCTCTTCCCAACCATAGGCATACTATGCTCCTTATATTTCAACACAACTTCCACCGCCGAGCTGGAACCAATAATTCACCAGGAAAATTCACTTAGGTTTTAACTAGCCATTTGTTAATAAGTAAGACACCTAGTCTATACCAAGCAATTAGCATAATTGGGATAATTTTATAGGTTTATAGGATTCAAAAATTTGCAGGTATATCATACCTCATTCCTCCTCTCCCAATCATAATTTTTCCAATGATTAATACCAGATATTAGCCCACCCCAAAGAACAACAAAGGTAATCGCCAAGAATAGAGTCATAATCATTTTTCCAATAGACAATATGGATAATATAGAGATGGGGATGAATTTACTATTTGCATGCAATGGTTTATTGTATGGTTCACCAATACCACATGCTCTCTCCAAGAGGACCTTGTTTCCATCATTATTACATTTTTTTTATAATGACCTTGCCTAATTTCTTTCTTAACGCACAAGCACAGTTTAAGGTAAATAAAGGGGTTTAAGGATTAAACATCACAAAGGTACTTTTTGGATTTTAATTAAACCCATGTCATGTGATTAAGCCTTAAGACTTCCCACAGCCTCCTTACTCTCTCACTAGTGAATTCCTGCTCCCCCGTACTCTTTTCAGTGTTCTGCCTCAGAAGAAACCAACTGTAAAGTTTAACTATAAATTGTTCATATAATATGATTATGTCTTTCCCCTTTAATCCATTTAACTTAATAATTTCATCATGTACAAATAAAAATGGGGATCTAAAACCGAGGGTGTTACACTGGATCCATGGAAAGAAATATATAATAAGTATGTTGAATATAATGATGTCAATGATAAACATAGAGGAGGATCTTGGTGGAGTGTAATATCCGTGATCTAAATCATATCTTAAATATTAACTCTTACTACTGATATTATACAAAGTTAAATAAAATTTTACTATGAGATCAAACAATTTCTTCAACAAGGGAAACCCAAGTAGTAATGACATAAACCGAGAGTGGTAGAGGATTAATGAGAGAAACCAAAGGAAAGGTTTGGAGATTGGAATTTTAGATCCCTAAGAACCTATATGTTGGACCCTTTTAGTTTTTGACCATCATCCATACTGAAGTCTACTACCAAGCTTCTGGGTGTCCCAATCGATGCAGATTGAGATTCGAACAGCCGATTCCATGAAACCAAGGGTCAATAAATATTAGGTGAATTATAATACTATATTTAGGAAGTAAACATATATTAATAAGGTTTAGAACAGTTTTGGAATATTTCATAGGAGTTTGGGAGTGTTTGGAGGAAAATAGCAAAAAGTTGACATACAGATTTCCTACGCAGAGGAGGCCACTCAAACACTGTATGAAATCAATGAATTCTGGTTCTATGATTTGTGTTGGGTAATGGGGTTATTGTATGACCTACTCCAACTTTCATAATTAAATTTGAGCATATGTAACTCTCATGGCATTGGAAACAATAAAACTAGTCAATTTTTACTAGCTACATAGCATAGGTAAGCAAACAAGGTGAATTTTACTATAGTAACTTATCAGATATGAAAATAATTCATATCATAGGAATATCATACCACATTAAAATCAGAAAAGTCATATATCAGTATTTTATCCAAGACATCACTGTCAGTACATGAAGACTTACAAAAGGCTCATTAAATGGGCATTGGAGTGCATCTCTCACATAAAGTTTGGCATTATGAACTCCTTGAGAAGAAATATTACTATATGTTAGAGATAAAAATTATGAGAATAATATGATAATCTCAAAAATAGATTGTAGGATATGATCTCCCTCAGTGGTACCCAATACTGAAGAATAATGGACTGAAACCAACACCCAAAACCAATCTTGCAACTTTGAGAGCGTAAGTGAAGTATCCTTCACTGGAGATCTATTTCCTAGGATTAATGGATAATATATGAGCTTTATATTTATCTTTAATGGCTTCTCCTTGAATCTATGTATTTGCACTGAAGAATAGAAGAGAAGATAGAAGAGACTAGGAAATCTTGGGGTGCATCACCCAAGGTAGTTGAGGCACATCACTCAGACGAGAAGTTATGCTTCACTCAACATCAACATAATAATGATGAAAAAATGTGAAATCAATTTGGAATAATTATTTTATATACTGATTGACTTTTTGAGCAAGTCATCCACCTGTTGGGAAAGTTACCGACTTGCAAACCCTAACCCTAAGTCATGAATGTGCCCTCCTTGAGGAAATTAGAAAGTTAATCCTTTAGATGATGTTTCCCTGCTTGCATCACTCAACCCAAAGTGGAAATTGCACCCTCCTTGAGAAATGGTTTCCTTCTCTATGAATGATGATGTTTTCTTGCTTGCATCCTTTCACCAAATTTGAAATTGTGCCCTCCTTGAGAAAAAGTTTCCTCCTTTGTGACTAACTTCTTTTCCTGTACTTTCCTTCTTTTAAAAATGACTTACGTTTCCTTTCTTTTGATCATTTCCATATTTTTTATGACATATTGTTTTTTCTAGTTTTTTGTACAGTTGCTATTTTCATCCTAGGCAAGTTGTCTTTCCTAATGCGCCCTCCTGTCTTGACAACTCATTTCCACATGTTATTATTTTTCATAATAACTAATTAATTACAAACCAATACCCAAAATTAGGAAATTAATCTAATACATACCTCTATAGTATTAGTTAATCAAAATTCCCTAGGAAGACTTCATTTAATTCATTTTAAACCCCTAGGAACTTGACATGGTCAACACTTAATGTAATTCAAGGAAGGGATATTACAGTCCTCCCCTCCCAAGCCTACTTTTCCTTGAGTAGAATCAATCCAGGGTGCTGCAAAATGTGTTCACCCTCCAAAGTTGCATATTCACTAGGAAACCCTTTCCACTACACCAATCTAATTATAGCCATTCCAATAATGACTAATTTGTCTTCCACAAATTTTTCACCCAGTTAAGATAATTGAGTAGAATTCCTGGACCCCACTACCTCCTCTACAAGGATCCAAATGTTCCAACCACTTTTAGAAAGATGTCATTCTAAGAAATGCCAGGGTCCCAATGTCTCAACTGCATCCTACCAAACATCAATAACAACAATAAATATTCACCATCACAGAAAATGAAAATGAGGATGTGAAAATCACACCACCACACTGGAAATTAAAAACTCCCAATGCAAAATTGAATATCTGTGAGACTTTCCCACCCAACATTAAATTTCTGATGTTCCTCATGCACACCAACATTGAAGCTCACAATTTTGTTGTTTCAATGACATAGACATGAGTCTCATGTCCCAAGAAAATTATAGGCATCCACCAACAACCATATATTCCCATGTTGCTCACAGAAGATGTAGGATGTGCTTGATGAAACTCCCTTGGTGTAAGAAAAAGGTACACCCTCCAAAGCGCATAACTTTAATGAGTACCTATCCATCCATGCCATGGATGAACAAATCCTCCAACTATCAGGTCCATATGGGAATCTTATTTATTTCCCATGTGCACAAACCCAATGGCTCAACTCTCTTCCACTGACCATGCAATCACCACAATGAATGTAGGAATCAAAGATAGGAAATGGATGCATTTGTTAAGGGGGTGGTGCTTTCATCAAATATGAATGGATGAGTTTGGGAGCCTCCTTCTCCGTACTTGTAACCAAAAAAAAGAATCCCTTCACCTAGTTATCATCCTCATGTTCTATAGCTGTAGTAGAAAGTGTAGAGGATAAAAATTCATGAACCAAATTGAAACTTTGGTAACACTCATCCACCAGGAAAGTGGATGAATCCTTGACTCCTTTGATTGGTTCATAATATGTACTATATTGTGCCTACTCCAAAATTATACATCTTTTACCAAGAGGCATCTCCAAATCTCTCTGAAATAGTGCAAGTGTTTGGTATCCATTTTGTTTTCTCTCAAATCCTTCAAGCACATGAAAATCATAATGCACCTTCTGTGAATATGTATTTGAGGTATGTGATGTCTACAAAATATATCTTTGTGGCTGCCCATGGGGTATGACAATATCAGTAAATCCAAAATACTTATCATAGAGTAAATTTTTTTTTTGCTTGATGAATCTCCATCTTGGCTATGTATTCATCCACCCAATCCATAGATGAATAAAATATTCGGCTTGATGATTTATGTGATATTTAATCAGCCACCCTTTTCAAAGCTAAGTCTCCTCTTGATATAGGCATCTCCTTAGGCCTCTCCTCTAATGCATGCATGTCAAACAAATCCCTATAGATGAAAGAAAAACTTGTGCATGCTTCGACCTATGCCTCAATGATGTACTTGTCTATCCAATCCATGGATAAATAAGTACCTTTACTTGCAGATATGAATGGTATGTCTTCTTGAATGTATTGATGCAACAAGTCAAATGTTTTACCAAGATCTTCTATCGGATCTCCTTTCGCCAACACTTGCAAATCATAACTTTCCTCATGTTTTTCCTCCACATGAGGTTCCTTCATCACCTCCACTATGTTATCTGCCATGTGAAAATGAACATCTTCCATGTAGGATAGGGTGTGTGATGAACTAAAATCCTTTTGAAGTTGATAATTATGCATTATTGATTCTTGAAGGGCCCTCTGTGTGCTCTTCAATGAATTATGAGTGATCTCCAACTTACTGGTGAGCCTTTGTGATTCTTCTTCTTCCTTATTGAGTGCACTATGGCACTTTTCAACTATCATAAGGAGGTGATATATATCTAATAGTAAGTTCATGTATGTCTCCTTCATCTTGACCACTCCTTATTTAAGTGCTATGAATTATTCCAAAAAGGATTCTCCTTCCAACTCTCCTATAGAATCTTTCCAACAACTTGTCACCAAGGCATTGATGTCAAAAAAGTTGTTCATGGCTTCCATAAGCTTCTCTTTGTGCTCCTTTAGTGATCCACTCAAATGATGTGGGTCACAAATAAGATACTCCACCAAGGTTTCTACTTACAATGGTTGACACATAAGACCATATTTCTTGTGGCATGGATCCACAACAGAAATATCATTCTCAACATACCAGTCAACTTTAGAATCTTTTGAAAAATCACTTCCATGATATAAAATAGAGGGTAACTCTAAGGGTAACTACGGGTTGCAATGAAATGTGACCTTTGCGAAAATCATAAATTACATCGTATCGTGTGATTTCATCTTCATCCTCTTCCTATAGTGACACTATGGTGGCCTAATATTCCACAAAATTCTCTCGTTCACACCCAAGTGGTGTGACCTTGTCTTCTTCTTCATTATGAGGGTCAAGGGGTGACTGTAAATCTGATTTATAATCTTCTTTTGGATATGATCCAAAATATGTCTCACCTCCCTCACATGGACCAACATCCTTAGCAATGATATGGTAATCACCCACAAATAAGATGAAAATACATTAATCTTCACTTTCTTTTCCCATTAAGTCACCTTGTAGTGTCTTGCACTCCACCTCATGAATCTCTACCTCTACTTCATTTCCATAATCCTCATTATTAAGGATTGGATTTCCAAATTTTTACAAGGTAATTTTGGAGTTTTTTATGCTCCTCCAAAAGTAGATATTAAATTGTGGATTCATCTCCCATACTACTAGAAACCCGATGATGGGCTGCTAGGTCTTTATTTGTGCATGGTGCGTCTTCATTTTATTTTGCACAAATTTCTTCCATCATGTAGTCACTTTGTAGTAGCTTTCATTCCACCATGATATTGTTTTCACTTTCTTCATATATATTTTATGTAGAGCACTTGGAAGGTGAGAATTCATTATGTTGTAACCTTTGCTCCACTTCTCTACACACATTGTTGACAAAATGTTCTATTCTATTTTGATGTGAGTTTCCAAAATGATCCATCTTCCTAAATAGTATTCCAATCTCATTTTCATAGAAGTACCGAAAACACAAGAACTCATGGATCTGTTTGCTTAATGTTTGATATCTTTGGAGATACTCAGAAGATCAACATCCAGTACCTTTCCTCCAATGACCATTCTTCCATGAACAATGCTAAACTATGGTGGATTAATACTTCTTCTCTCTATGCAAATAATTTCATATGAAGATTCATTATAATCAACATCAATAATATTGTCATAATAATAGGATTCTTCCTCATAATCCCATTCAAAATCATCACTAGTTGGTGCTACTATCATGGCTACAAGTTCCTTCTTTCTTGAATGAGGTGTCTTGCAATCTTATTCAATAAAGAGCCTAATTTCACAGGATGGGCCAAGGAAAGAGATATTATACCACTATAATATCCATGATCTAAATTATGTATGAAATATTAACTCTTACTACTTATATGATCAAAAGTGAAATAAAATTTTACTATGAGATCAAGCACTTTCTTCAATAAGGAAACACATACAGCAATGACATAAATAGAGAGTGGCATAGGATTAATGGGAGAAACCAAAGGAAAGTTTTTGATACTGAAATTTAATACCCATATGCACCTATATGTGGTCCCTTTAGGTTTCAAGAATCATCTAGACTAAGAATACCACAAGGCTTTTGGGTGTCCCAATCAATGCAAACTGAGATTCGAATAGTCAATTCGAAGAAACCAAGGACCAGGAAGGATTAGGTGAGTTATAAAAATATGTTTGGGAAGTAAAAATCCATTAATTAGGTTTATAACATTTCTGGAACAATTTGTATGAGTTTGGGAGTGTTTGGAGGAAACTAACAAAAAATGGCCTAGATATTGCCTTCTAAGAGGAGGCTACTCAAACACTGTATGGACTTAACAAATTATGGTTATGTGAGTTTTTTTGGGTTATAGGGTTTATTTATGAACTAAATAGACTTACACAATGAAATTTGAGAATACAAAACTCTCATGGCATTGGAAACAATAAAAGTAGTCAATTTTAACTAGCTAAAGAGCATAGGTAAGCAAAAAAGGTGAATTTTACTACTGTAACTTATCAGATATGAAAATAATTTATATAAGAGGTATATAAGAACCCATAAAAATAAAATAAATAATATATCAGTATTTTATCCAAAACATCATTGCCAATAGATGAAGACTTACAAAAGGCTCATTAAATGAGCATTGGAATGTCTCTCTCACAGAAAATTTGGAATTATGACCTCCTTGAGAAGAACACTTACTGTATATCAGATATAAGAATTATGAGAAGAATATGAGAAGCTTAGGAATATATTTTAGGAGCTGATATCCCTCAAAGGTTCCAAATACTGAAGAATAATGGCTTGAAACCAACACCCGATACCAATCTTACAAATACGAGAGCATAAGTGAAGTATCCTTCACTGGAGCTCAATTTACAAGTTTGGATGTCTGATATATGAGATTGATATTTTTATTTAGTGGTTTCTCCTTGAATCTTTGTAGCTGAATTGAAGAATACAAGAGAAGATATAAGAGACTAGGAAAGCTTGGGGCGCATCACCCAAGGTAGTTGAGGAACATAACTCAAACAAGAAACTATGCTTCACTCAACATCGAAAGAATAATGATAAAAAATTGTGAAATGGAGTTGGAAGCATTATTTTATAGAATGATTGACTTGTTTAGAAAGACATCCACCTGTTGGGAAATTTACCCACTTGCAAACCCTATCCCTAAGCCATGAATGTGCCCTCCTTGAGGAAATTATCAAGTTAAGCATTTAGATGTTGTTTCCCTACTTGTATCACTCAACCGAAAGTGGAAATTGTGCCCTGCTTTCCCAAAATTTTCCTTCTTTATGTTTGATGATGTTTCCTTGCTTGCATCCTTTAACCAAATTGGAAACTATGCCCTCCTTTACCAATAGTTTCCTTCTTTGGGAGTGACTCATTTTCTTGTACTTTCCTTATTTTAAAAATGCCTCGATTTTCCTTCCTTTTGATAGTTTCCATAATTTTTATGACATGTTGCTTTTGCTAGTTTTTTTTACAGTTTCTATTTTTCATATTAGGCAAGTTGTCTTGCCTATTGAATCCTCTTGTCTTGACAACTCATTTCCACAAGTTATTATTTTTCATAATAATTAATTAATTACAAAGCAATACCAAGAATTAGGAGATTAATCTAATACATGCCTCTATAGTATATTAGTTAATCGAAATTCCCTAGGAAGACTTCATTTAATTCATTTTAAACCTCCTAGACACTTGACATGGCCAACACTTAATGTACTTAAAGGAAGGGAAATTACGTGGAGGATGAGAACATACTTGAATAAAGAAGATTCTCTATATCTGACCATCCTTGAAGATAATAATTTTGAAAATTTGTATAAGTAATATTATGATAGTGATGACATTGAGGAGGAATCAAAGATGGAGGCAATGCCTCAAGAAGGGAGAGGAAAAGTTGCACACGTATCATAATTTGAATAAGGAAGAAGAAAATAATATATATCAATCCTTAAAGCTCTATTCCCTCATCCACAAAATTTCAAGTAGAACCATACCAAAAAGCTATTCCAATCATGTTATCCATAGGTTTTGATCTAGAGTGAGGGTTGGGGAAAGAAATTCAAGGAAGCAAAGAATTCATTCAACTCGAAAGGATGTCTAAAAGATTAGTCCTTGGAGATGAGATATGTGGATAAATTCAATATAATAAAGTACCACTTGAAACATACCACAAAGTAATTCCTAAATAATTTCAAAGTGATCCTAGTAAAGAAGAAGTCCATGATCCTTTAATACCACTAGGGTGTGCACATAATAATCCTGGAGAAGAACATCAAGAGGAAGATGACAAAATATCCATGGTGGAATAATATTGTAATGAAGAAAATGAACAAGGTGAATTAATGAATACAAAAATCATTGGACCAAACAAGACACCACTCTATCTTGTGGAAATTAGGCCAAAGCATAGATCAATTGAACTCACAAAAATTGCTTGAAAACATGCATAGATTCACTCAAAAAGGAGACTTTATGTGGTGCATAAAAATATATATATATTGAATAATTTTACATCAGAAAAAACTGTGTCAAAATAGGCTTTCCAAATATATAATTACCTCATAGATTTGAATTCATACGAATTCCATTCGAATCAGCACAAAAGCAGGCTTACTAAACTAGTCAAAATCCCCCATATGTGCATAAAACACTTTCCTAATAAGTCAAGAAGGTCACAAATAGGATAAATGAACTGTATAAGATGATAAGTGAAGGAAATTGGAAAAACACATGCTTTTATGAGAGAAAAAAAATGAGGGCGAGTTTTGTCAAAAACAAGGCAGTGCCTTAAAACTAGCTTTCACCTTTTTCCTTAAAAGTTGTCGAAAAAGCAGGAAACTATGGACAAGGAAGGAATGCACACTTCATAAAATGGGAAGTCTGATGGGTTTTCAAAATATTATCCATAATATTTCCAAATTTATCCTGGAGGAATTTTAGGCAAGTTTTACCACAGAAATGCAAGTGGATGCAAACTAGCTAGTGTAGGACCAAGGAATTTAACCAAAATGATTAAATTTTATATCCTAAGTATGAGAATGAGTTTTTTTTTATAACACCCCCTATTAATCCTTACTTATATAAAATAAAAAAAAATATATCAAATATATAACTCTTAACAATAAGGATTAGTCACCCTTTACATACTGCTTGTCCATACAAAACAAGGAAAGAGGAAAAACCACAAAAGGGAATTTCCTCCCTTAAATATGGACATGAAAAATACTATATGAAATATTTTCTTCAATCAGTATTCACCACATTATCCACTATCCCCAACATTGATTTCATATTTGTGAAATTCTTCTCAGAAAACACCTTGGTGAAGATGTCTGCAACTTGCTTAGATGATGTGCAATAATGTAGAGCAATGACCCCCTCATGCACAAGCCCTCTGATGTAGTGCATATGCATCTCTATGTACTTGGTTCACTGCCTCAGTACTAGATCAGTTGATATTTTAATGGTACTTTGGATGTCATAATAGATGACTGTAGAAGTATCTGATTCGATCCCAAACTCTCCAAGTATACCTTGCAACCACAAACATTGAGTTGTTGCATTCACATCTCCTCTGTATTCTGCCTCTGTAGATGAAAGGAAATGAAAATTATCTCTTTAATTGAACAGATTATTGGTCCATATGAAAGAATAAACACATATCCATAAGTATATTTTCTATCAGTGTTATCACCTGCCCAATCAGAGTCAGTAAAACCAACTAACTCTAGGTCATATTTTGCAACATAGTGAATCCCATGAATTCTTGTTCATTGTACAAAGTTTAGGATTATTTTTTATTCCATCTAATGGATTCCATGAGGATGATCCATGTGTATATAAGCCACACTCATTGCATAATATATAGCAGGTTGAGTATGAGTCAAATAAATAAGACAACCAACTAGTTGCCTATACAGAGTGTTGTTTAACAATGGAGTGGATTGTGCTTCTTCAAGCTTAACTCCTAAAAGGAAATGAGTCTTTCTTGGATTGCAATCCTTCATGTTGAAATTTTTCATCAATTCTGAAGCATACTTGGAATTATTTACCTTGATTCCAAGATCTGATTGAGAAATTTCAAGCCACAAAAATTGGCTCAACAATCCCAAATCAGTCATGGAGAAAGCATGGTTCATTGCACCCTTCAAGGAGGCAATTTATTTCTTGGAAATTTATGTGATCAGAAGGCCATCCACATACAAAAAAATAATTATAATTGAACCATGAATCAGCTTCAAATAGACATTTGGATTAGAATTTCATCTACTATAGTTCTGTGATAGCAGAAAGCCATCAATCTTGGCATACCAAGCTCTGGGAGCTTGTTTTATCCCATACAATGATTTCTTCAACATGAAAAAGAGATGGATTATTAAAAAAACTTTATGTATTCTTCATATAATTATATTATTTGAGATCTCCATGTAGAAATGCAATTTTCACATCCATGTGACGTACCTCCCATTGCTTGGAAGCTGCAATGACCAAAATTAGTCTTATGGAGTCCATCTTTTCCATTGGTGAAAAATTCTCATTGTAGTCAATTGCTTGGACTTGGGAGAATCCCTTTGCCACCAAACTTGACTTATAATTCATAGGATATCCATAAGCAGATAAATTTGTCTTAAATACCCATTTGCACTTGACTAGCTCTCTCCCCGGTGGAAGAATGACTAGTTCCCATGTCTCATTCTTCTGGAGTGAATGGTATTCCTCCTTCATGGATTTTTTACATATTGGATCTTATGATGATTCTTCATAAGTTTATAAATCTTATTCAACCATTATATAACAATTTTCAACAAAGAAAGGGTCCTTGACAAAAAGCGCACTCTCGAATTGAGATCTAGTCCTCCTAGGATCACTAGGATTCTCTGCTAGTTCCCTACCTGCATGAATGGTATTTTCTGACCACTTTGGACATGTGGGTGTGTTAGGATATGAAATTAAATCATAATTATCAAAAATATCAGAATCATAAAACTTATCATATTTTTCACTTACATTCAAAGGTGGAGGTGGTGAAGAGGACTCTCCAATTTCTGCTGCTGGCATAGGCTCTTCTTCAAACTGAACACTCATTTCAATAAAGGATATTTGAGTGATCATGTTAATAATATTATACCATTTGGAAAATTCATAATACCAAACAAATAGGCACTCTTGAATTTGGGGTTCCAAATCCTTCCTCTTTTCTGTTGGAATTCTATCCCAAGCTTTAGAGCCAAAAATATTGAAATGAGACACAACAGGTTCGTGTCCACTCCAAGATTCGAAATGAGTGATTCAATAAAGATGCTTGTGAGACACAATATTATATATTTAGGATGCACATTTTGTATATTCAACCCAAAATTTTGGTGGCAAAGTCTTATACTCCATCATACAAGTAGGCATCTCCTCAAGGGATCGATTCTTTCTCTCAAGAACACCATTCTGCTAAGGTGTGTAAGGAATAGAATGATGCATCTGAATACCTACATATTCAAAAGATTGAATGAAATCATACTTTAAATACTCACCACCATTATCAAATCTAGGGATCTTGAGTTTCCTTCCAGACTGGTTCTCAACTGAGGCTTTGAAAAACTTTAAGAGGTCAAAAAGTTTAGACTTGTGTTTAAGGAAGTAAACCCAACAATATATAGAAAAATAATATATGACAGTAAGGAAATACTTGGCTTGAATCATGGGAAATGAGGAGAAGGACCAAAAATTTCATTGTGGGTGAGCTGAAGAGGTGCAGAGGTACGCTCATGTCTGACTCTCTCATACTTATGCTCTGGGTGTTTTCCCAGATTACAACCCTGACAGACTCCCTTGGAAAACTTGATATTTGGAAACCCTATGACCATGTATTTGTCACACAAATATGAAATATATTTGTAATTTATATGGCCAAACCTCTCATTCCAAATCTTGTTTGCTTCATTAGCATGAGTGAGGAGAGCAAAGGGGTTTGAGAAGGGAATGAAGTGTGAGAACTTGTACACTTTCGAATTGTGATCCAAAAAACCTTTAGAAATGACTCTACCATTCACGATCTCATAGATTTCAACATCAATGGGAGTAAGAACAACCTTCTTAGGAGGCCTAGTGTTGGCCATATGATAGACTGACAAGATATTAACAACAATACCTGGGACATACAAGACATTATTGAAGGAAGCATGATAAAAATATATGCTACCCATTCCCTTACTTTGAGTTTTTGAGTTATCTCCCAACAAAATATTTGGATTATTCTAATCCATGTGCCTTGAAGCTCCAAAATCAATGATAAAGGAAGGAGATCTTATAGTGCTTGCGACTAGGGCATGAACTCTCTCCTTGTCTTCAAGACTTGATCCTTCTTCCTTCTTCTTTGTGCCTTCAAGAAGTGAGATGTTGTGTTTTTCCAAGATTTGATTCAAAACGTTGATTTTATTCTTCATGAAAGGGCTCTTAGCATGAAATCCCGTACCACAATATGCACACTTTCTCAGTTCACCTTTATCTTTCTTCTTCTTGGAGTTTGAGGACTCTTGATGAGACTTGGAATTGTATCCCTTTTGGTTAGGATGATTCTTAGCCTTCTTCTTTCCTTTGGAATCCACCTTTGAATCTCCAACAACCAAATATTGATCTTTAGAAGGTTTGATGGTTCCCATCATGACCAATTTTTCTTGATCCTGAGTCAGGGATTCCATGAAATATTCCCGTGAAGGCATCTTCCAGGTTCGAGATGTCAACTTTGTGGTATGTGTTATACCTGATTTTACCACACTCGGTAGATCACATTTTTATGGCCTTCCCTATCCCTATGTAGACTCTTTGGACCCCCTTTCTCAAAATATACTTTGATCTTCCAAGAAATCCCTTAAATAATACCTATTTATTAGTATACGCAGGTGAGAGGATTATATATCACGTGTACATGCAGCTTGTCCCACTATAACCCATGTACATCTGGAAATGTGCCCAAAAGAAAATATTTTGGAGTTTTCCTCAATGAGTCACAAATAAATTGACTATTTTCCTTCCATATTCCTTGAAACGCTCTGACTTGACCCGTCACTTCCTATTTAAGGGCTATATATTGAGCTTCTTGGATGCATTAGAGGAGGATAACTTATGAGAGCAAGGAAACTATAGTGGATTTGTGCCCCATTCATACATGCTTGAGTCTAAGTCCCTTTGTCCTATTGAGAAGCGATTGATGCTCTTCCAAAGCTTTTCATGGTCTTGTGATCTTGCCATTGAGATGGAGGATTGAAGTGGTGGAGGACCCAGTTTCTCTGTTTCGTCGAGGTGTCGACAGAGTTTGTCACTTGTATCTCTATTTTATCAATAGAAATATCCATTTTTTGTCCATTGTATGTGTTTAACTATGAATGTTAGTTATCCATGGATATAGTTACTTCAATTTATACGTATTGGCTTTACATATGCTAGAGAATACCTAACACTTAACATATATCATGCTTTTCTATTTCGTTTTTGTTGAGAATGGAATGTAGGTACAAGCGTTGCTAAAATATCAAGGAGGATCTATTACAACCTTTCAGAATAAGGTACGCCTTCTATCCCTTAGTTTTATATTTGTTTATCTCTATTTCATATGGAAATGGATTGATTTATAGTGTCATACTATCTGTTGTGGTCTACTCCAAGCCATACGAAGTTTTCTCCGTAACAGAATTGGTGACTTCGTTGGGAATTTTTCTTTTGGTGGGGTGTGGGAGCACTTTTTCACTTGATTTTCTCTTCGTTTCTCCCCATTTCTATGTCTCATTTAGTAATATGTTCATCCATTGAAACTCCCCTAGAGTGGTTTGATCCTTGGCCTGCATTTTACCACTTTCTTGTCTATATACGTGGGTCAGAGTATGTACAATCACGTATATACGCAAGATATCCTCTAACTAGTCGCACACATACGCCACTATTCTTTGAATAGTCCCATTCATCCTCCCTTTTGGTTGATTTTTTTATGTGGGAAGTTTTTTGGTGGGTTGTGAGTGTGGTCGGGTCTTCCTGGGTATTGATGTTATTTGCTGACTACTTCTTTTGTCACTGGAGACCCCCTTTTTCATGGATTTTTCTTTGAAAGTAGTTCTAGTCATTTATATCCTTTTTGTTTTGTCATTACTGTATTAGTATTTTTGTCTCGGTGTATTGCTTGGATTGTGTTTGATTCTTGCTGCAGAGACTAAGAATTTTAATGACTTTTATTGCATTTTCATTCTTTTATATTGAAAATACAAAACAATTATATAGTTGCATTCTTACTTGCATATCACATATGTATTTAAGGAGGTACTTGCATTGGATTGCTTGGATGAGAGTTGTGTTTAGGATTTTATATAGGAAGGATTCCATTGGAATTCGGAAAGGAATGAATTTTTGTGCATTTCATGTAGTGGCATACCGCTTTCTTCATATTTAAAGACAAATTGCACTTGGTAACATTTGTTAGGTGTGCAGATTTATTTCACTTCTAACTCATAACATCACTAGTTGCATGGTCATTTCCCTTGAGTAATTACAACCCTTAAAATTAACACTTAACTTAAAATGGATTACACTTTTTATTTGATAGAGGTGCACCAACAAGCTTAGGTTATAGAGACTTGGAATAGGGTTTTGTGAGTAAATTTTTTCAAGCCTATGAAACAAAAAATTTAGGTGTCTGTCCAGGTGAGAAGAGAAATCCTTGATATAATTAGTGTTCTCGGGAGGCTTCTATTACATGGGAGTTAAGAACAAGGCATCGTACATGTTTGTGGTGGGGATATCCCCTTTCCACTCTCTGTGAAGCGCCATAGATATTTTCAGGTTCTTATTCGTATTTGGGGGATTTTGAGGTACCTTTGGTGCTTTCGATCTTCTGTCTTTTTTACCCTGCCCATATGGTAGATCCCACATGCGATTGTCTTCTTGAGAATTGGGTATTTTGTGGTGACCTTAGTTTCCTTACCTAGGTATTGCATGGGGTACTTGCAGAGGTTATTCTGTGAGTTTCCTATCTAGGTAGGGATTAGAAAACAGAATCACTTTATGCATTGAAGCTAAGGGCCACTATAGTTGGTTAAAGATATCCACTTGTAGTTTATGGGAGTTTCAGGAATCTCCTAGGCAAGACATACCTTTTCATTTAGGAGCTCACTTATCCTCCCCCAGGGCTTGTTTGCATCCGAATTATCTTTACTTAGGGGTGTGCTCTTGGTGCACTAGTTATCTTTAGGGATCATGGTTACTTGATTATATTTATGTTCTCTTGAGTTCAGGTCCTTTAATGTTTGACATGCCTTCTATCACTACTAGTATCCCATCACCCGTTCCAGGTCCTAGTGTAGACCTTGGTGTTGGATTGGGGGCACCACAGCCCCTTACCTTTCTCATAGATTCGCGAGTGGTCATATTCCACTCTCTACTCCATTTGTGGGAGGATTTTCACTTCCTTCACCCGTTCTTAACACCATTGTTTGTTCTCACGGGGGTGGTAGTGCATACATGAACATTGGGTCTCCACCTTACATTCCTTCTTATGTCCCATCGTCCATGACACTGTTTCCTTTAAATGCATTTATTATGATCAATCCTCCCTATACCCTATCATTTGGACAAGTTTACATATTGTTTCTAGTTTTTTTTTGGCTAATATTATTGTCATGTAGGGTCCATTTTTTGTACACTCTCTCCAAGTATTTGACCCATTCGTTCCCATGATAGGTATAATTTTGAACTAGAATATCGGATAGGATCACTTTTTGTATGCATCATGCATTTTACTATGACCATGTCGCTTTAACTATACGTACAAACCCACTTTGTAATGTTTCAAAACCTCACACTGCTACTATAAGTGGAATTACGTAAGTGGTATATCCTTCCTATTCATGGGTCCCCTAGTTAGACCCCGCTTTGCCATTTGGTATCCATGCTGAGATTATTCCCTTAGGTCTGGGAGTCCCTTATAGTCATGCCATGTATTTGAGCAAGAACATCATATTCTTTCTTAAACTTTATTTTGGCCATCTCCTCTAGGGACTCCCTTTCATGTCAATTTGTAATTGCATTTCATACATTTTCTTACCGTATTGAGCCTTATGCCAGCTCCCTGATTCTGTTTCATGAGCCCTATAGATCGAGCTTGTTGGGCCCATAAATGACCCCTTTTTGACCACATTTACCTACCCATTTTTTCCTTATCTTACTCCATTATATGCACCAAACAGATGTTTTCCTTCACCTGATCCCTCGATCCATACAAGTATGGTTAATTATTGGCTTATCCTATTAATACTTATGATTTTTGTAATTAGGGCTCTATATCTTGGATTATGCTAACATATGGTGATTTTATAAAGATAATTTGAGATGTAAAGGATACAGGTGTAGCAGGCTGAACGAGTCAAGAGAGAGATGGACATTCATTGTTGATTTGATCTCCACCTATTCCATCTCTGTACAAAGAACACAGTCAAAGGTTACTATTCCATGCAAGCTATACAAGGGTGGCTACAACAGGCTTGGCTACAACAAACTCGGATGCAACAACCCGTTGCTACTTGAGGGTAGCTGCAACTGATGGAGCAACTTCTAGATTGATCCTGTTATATCATTGCTGGCTAGAGTAACAACCTTCCTATATTTTCTGCTTCTATCTTTCCCACAGCTGTAACAACGTATCGTAAATGGGGCAGCTTGAAGATCAGATATATTTATGGCTGCCCAACATCAGTGGGTAGAAGTTACAATTGTGAATGTATAAATATTGAAAACTATCATGAGCCAAGGGTTGGAATTTAGTTGATCTTATTGTATAATCTGTGATAGAGACTGTATCTTTATTTTCATCATTTAATACAAGGAGCAACATTCTTCTTATCTCGGTGTTCAACTTGAGTTAATTTCTGGCGTCTCTGTTCGAAGGCTAGGCTCGCCTTCCTACCAAGATTACTGAGTTAATTAGGTATTTATTCCTCTGTCCTGTGGTGTGGATGTTATAGTAGATTCATTCTTTTATAACAATTGCAACAGTAATGATTTATTGTGTGTTCTTTCAATCGATCAATAATTGCATTCCCTGTGAGCTGCATCAGAGTGGTTTGACAGTCGACTATGTAGACTAATTTTCTTTATGCAATTGCGTGATAGATGTAATGGCCGAGCTAATCCCTAATCTTTTTCAATTGATGTCTTTCTTGAGTTTTTCTAATTAATTCCATTTGTAGTTATAATTGTTGAAGTTCAATTTCTGCATTTCTGAATTCTAGATCAAGATGGATTGAGATAGTTATAATGGATCTTCAGATGGCCTGGTAATTTAGGATTTAAATTTTTGCAAAAGTAAATCTAGATGTTTGTTTTCTGAATCTCTTATTTCTACATTAAGGATTGTAAGAAGGTATTTGTGGTTTTGCATTCTTAAGAAGGTAAATTAGATTAAGTTAATCATGGGAAGAGTTGGGATGAACAAGAAGGTAGGATAACTCATTTATAGTATCAGCTACTTAGTGTTTAAGCATATACAGTGCACATTATCTTTGAAATAAAAGACTTCCTTGGGTTGACATTTTATATGGAACACTCTGTATGTTGGCTTTAATTAACTTGCATATAGGGTGCCCAACATTTTAGCGTTGTTTCCGGGGAAGATGATTATTAGACACCATAGTACTTGAATCCAGTAGTTTCATCCATTCATTTTTATTCAGTTTTTTTAAGTTTGCATGTTTTTGGTTGCATGAATACGAGAAGGGTACAATGTAACATTCCTATAAACCCCAGAACCCCACAGAATAATAACATTGTAGGTGGTCGAGGTTGTGGATGAAATCCAGCATTGGGAAGAAGGACATTCATTGATGATCTAATTGATAGGACCATTTCTTTTACCGGAGCTCGCCATTAGGAATCATCTATCAGAAGGAGCCCGGTTACTCCTAGAGTGGTAGCATTAGTTTCCACAGTGGAGAACACAAGAGAAGTACCCTTGATGTCCCTGCAAAGGAAGACAGAGTTAGTACTGCGGGATCAGGTGAATGAGACTTGGTATATCACATTAATGGGAAGGTTGTGAAAAAAGGGGAGTGGACATAGTTCCATCAAGAATTAAACAATCAGTGGAAGCACAGGAAGGAGAGAGTAGAAGAAGACATGAATAACAGACACGATCTAGTAGATCACGAAGAGGTGATGGGAGAAAAGCATCATAATGAGGGTGATCCCCTGCCTGAGTGGATTGTTGCCACACTACAGTTTCCCATTCAACAACCGAAGGGAATAGCCCCCATGAAAAATATATCACCATCAGTTTTACCTCATTTTCATGGAAAATCCACAGAGGATCCAGACGAATTTCTTTTTGAATTTGATATCCTCTGTCGTAGCTATGATTACACCTCTAGTGAGCAGAAGTTGAAACTCTTCCTTGCTAATTTGAAGGACAATGCGTTACACTGATTCATGATCCTGGGTGGGGGAACTGTCACCACATGGGACTGGATGAAATGGGTTTTCCTAGAGAAATATCAGGAGTACTGCAATACCAAAGATAAGAGAGAAGAACTATTCAAAATGGTAAAAAGGGACGATGAAATCCTAGAATATTTTGTTGAAAGAATTTTATATAATGTGCAGAGAGCTGGACAGACTAATATGGGGTTAGATGTGCTCAAGATAATCCTACTTTGTGGGATTAGAGATGACTTCCTAGACATGTTGAACCTGTTAGGAAAGGGGGATATCTTAAAGGAGTCCTTTGAAAATATTGTTGAACTATGAAAAAGGTATTCCAGGGGATCTTCCAAGAATAACAAAAGAGACAAATGAGATAAATTAGAATAAGATGTCTTCGACAGAACACAGAATTCATCTAATGGAGGAGCCACCCGGGAAGAAATAGGAAATCTCCTCAAAAATTTCAAGACTGAAATGATGAGCTCCATCTCCTCGGAAATAGATGTCCTGAGGGAAAACTAGAAACAAGCAGTAGAAGATCTCACACTTGGTGTTTTCTACCCTAAATGTAGGAAGAACCATCCTCTGAAGGAGTTCACACTTGACAAGGTAGAAGTGTGTCAGCTCTGTGAGCTGAACCATGATATAAAGGAATGTCCTTCCCTACCTCAAGTGAAGGCAGTTCTATAGGCATCGACTCCAAATGTGGAACCAGGATACTTTATTGCACAGAAAAACCCTTGGCATCCTCGAAATCAAGGTATGACTCCAAAATTATTTTTGTTTCTGAATAACATGAATAATTGGAATGATATGCATCACATGAACACACAATTCCCTTCATCTTATTCCAACCATCAATGGTATCCTTCTCAACCTCCGATGCAAAATTTTAAGTCCTAGAACTATTGGACGCAACCACCAAACCAATAAAATTCTTGGTCTCCTGGATGGAGGAACTTCCATCCAGGGAACCCATTTCCCCATAAAAAACCTCCTCAACAGTTTCCACATCAACCATTTCCTCACCAATCGTATCCTCCTCAACAATACCTCATCCTTATCAGTAGTCACAGCTGCAACTCCAGAATAATGCTATCCCCAATATTCCTATATGACCACAGCTACCTACTCAACCTAACCCCAACCCAAATAATAAAGCAGTCCATCAATTTGAGACTGCCAACATGCCCGCTTACTCCATTACTCCAGTTCCTTGTAACGACATCCGCTTACGATCAGGGAGGGTAGTGGAGCCTTTGGTCATTGAGGATGTTCCATCCTCTGTGTCTGAAGAAAGGATGAACCAACAGTACTTATCCAACGTAGAAATCCCCATTATTGAGGATGCTGAAAATCCTACCAAGATACCGGCTGAAACACAAGAAGAAACATCTATCGACACACACCCTACACAATTGGTTAGGGAACCACCATACCCTGAAAGACTAATACTACCGAAAGTAGTGGGACAACCTCAATTTAACCTCTTAGGAGAGTTAAAAAACCTCTATGTCAAAATCCCACTCCTATAGGCCCTTGACGATGTGCCTATCTATGCCAGAACAGTTCCGTATCTGTGCACAAGAAAACCAGGAAGAAAAACCAGGGATCCTCCCACTGTTCATGTCATAGGGAAATTATCTGAATTAATAATGGGTAAAACCCTCTTGGCCAAATATGAAAATCCTAGGAATCCCACTATCACCGTGTATATTGGGAGCACACAGATACCCAATGTACTGGTATATTTAGGCATAGCAATTAATGTCATGACCATTGAAACTGTAAGGAAACTCAGGCTCACTAATCTCAGGCCAACTCCTACCATTTTATAACTTACCGATAGATCCATTATTAAACTCGAGGGAATATTATATGACCTTGTTATCTTAGTTTATTTGTGGGAATATCCGTCTGACTTCTTGGTTTTACAACCCAAGTCGCAGCTAGGAGGACACCCACTGATCCTGGGAAGGCCCTGGTTAGCTACAGCTGATGCTTGCATCAGCTTTCGGTCTGGGTATATGACCATATCAAATGGAACCAAGATAAATAACCTCACTCTCTACCCTCCATCTCAGCCGATTCTAGAAGCTGAAACTCCATTATGGATGGAGCTAGAGGAAGAGGAGGGTGTTCAATCACTATTAACAATAGGGAAGGCCTTGAATTTTAAAGATGAAACTGAAGACGATGCTATTAATAATTTCATTAGTGAACCCACTTTTGTCAATAAACAAATTTATTAGATCCTGAATGGTACTCTAGGTGAAGAAGAACAAGAAAATCTCAAAGAGGAGACATTAGTCAGTGATACTCATATAATTCCAATGTTGAAAAAGTTGAAAAGTTTCCTGTCGAGATAGATCCTGGAAAAACCTTGAATATCAATCCCAATCTTGCTCTGGATGAACAGGAGCACCTAATCACTCTCTTAAAAAAAACATAAGGGGGAATTTTTGTGGGAGTACATAGACATGAAGGGCATCCCTTCTAATCTGTGCACCCACCACATTTATATCAAAAGTGACTCCCGACCTGTGTGTCAGCCCCAATGAAGGATGAACCCCAATCTTAGGGACATCGTGAAGGAATAAATTCAAAAACTCTTGGAAGCAGGATTTATATATCCCATCTCAGATAGTGAGTGGGTGTCTCCACTCGTGATAGTACCCAAGAAGAATGGTAAATGGAGAGTATGTGTGGACTATAGAGAGCTAAACAAGGCGACACAGAAAGATCACTTTCCCCTACCTTTCATCGACCAGGTACTTGACACATTATATGGGAATAAGTTCTTCTCCTTTCTAGATGGGTTTAGCAGGTACAATCAAATCCGGATTGCTCCTGAAGACTAGGATAAAACTACCTTCACCTGTCCCTGGGGAACTTTTGCCTACAGGGTGCTTCCCTTTGGCTTATGCAACGCTCCATCCACATTTCAGAGAGTTGTGATTGGCATATTTTCAAAATTGGTTAATGATAGTACGAAAATTTTCATGGATGATTTTACTCCTTATGGTAAGGACTTTGAAGAAGCATTGAAAAATTTGGAAAAGGTTTTAACACACTGTGAGCAAACCCAACTATTTTTTAGCACTGAAAAGTGCCATATGATGATGAGTGAAGGGGTAGTGCTGGGGCACTTTATCTCTACTAATGGAATCCAGGTAGATCCCTCTAAAATCAGGGTAATTGAAAATATACCCACTCCTGGAACTCAGAAAGAGGTATATAGTTTCTTAGGGCATGCTGGTTATTACAGAACATTTATAGAAAACTTTTAAAAACTTGCTTCTCTTTTGTTTTCTTTGTTAATGAAGGATGTGCAATTTATTTGGAATGATGCATGCTAGAAAAAATTTGTTAAACTTAAGTAGAAGCTGTCTACAACACCCATTTTAAGGGGGGGCAATTGGGCCCTACCTTTTCACATTTCTTCAGATGCCTCTGACACTTCCATTGGAGCAGTATTAGGACAGCAAGATGGTTAAGCACCTTATGTAGTCTATTACATTAGCAAAAATTTGGCCCATGATGAACTTAATTATACTGTTACTGAGGAGTATTTAGCCATTGTCTACTCCATAACAAATTTAGACACTACATCACTACATATCCCACCTTTGTGCACACTAACCACTCAGCCATCAAGTATCTAATGAATAAACCTATTACAAATGCTAGGGTAACTAGATGGTTGTTATTATTACAGGAATTTGATATTACTATTATAGACAGACCTGGAAAAGAAAATGTTGTCACTAATTTCTTATCTCGTTTCACTAACAGTGATGATAATCTTCCTGTTGAGGACTCTTTTCCAAATGAACACTTATTTGCAGTTTCAGCTTATTCCCCTTAGTATGCAAATGTCACTAACTACTTGGATGTAGGGAAGCTTCTGACACATTTGTCAAAAAGACAGAAGAGGAAAATCATTCAACAAAGTGCCAGGTATTGCTGGATAGGTGGTCATCTCTTCTACACAGGCCCTGATATTGAGATCAGAAAATGTGTAAGAGAAGATGAAATCTTCCATATTTTGAAGGCCTGCCATGATGAGCCATGTGGGGGACATTTTTCATATAGGAGGACAGGTCATAAGGTGCTAAGAATGGACTACTATTGGTAGACACTTTTCAAGGATGCAAAAAAATATGTCTATTCTTGTGACAGCTACCAGAGGATGGGCCAACCTAACAGATTGGATCAAATGCCTCTTCAACCATAGTTGGTGGTTGAAAATTTTGACATATGGGCCTTAGATTTTGTTGGCCCTATCAACCCTCATTCCAGGCAAAAATCCTACATATTAGTTTGTATCGACTACATGACAAAATGGGTAGAAGTCGTGGATTTGGTGAAAGCCAATGACCAGGCTGTAATTGATTTCTTGTATGGTGAAATATTTACTCCTTGTGGAGTACCCAAGGAAGTGGTTACAGATGGAGGACCTCAGTTTGTGTCACATAAATTTGAAGCTTTGCTATAGAAGTACCATATCCAACATCAGATAGCTTCACCATATCATCCCCAGGCCAATGGCCAGGTGGAAAGCACTAACAAAGTTATTGAAACTATCCTTACCAAAATAGTCAGGAGCCATCGTAGAGACTGGGTTGATAGACTTCCAGAAGCATCGTGGGCATATTGTACTACTTGGCGCAATACTACAG
The DNA here is from genome assembly GCA_001517045.1 of Pseudotsuga menziesii. Lineage (NCBI taxonomy): Eukaryota > Viridiplantae > Streptophyta > Pinopsida > Pinales > Pinaceae > Pseudotsuga > Pseudotsuga menziesii. The sequence continues at coordinate 337,976 of LPNX010926787.1, forward strand.
GTTTCTCTCTTTATGACTTGGTGTATGGAAAAAGCATTGTATTCCCCATTGAATTCGAAATCAAGATCTTGAAGATAGATATTGAGGTAAACTTAGATGTGGCTGAATCCCAGAGGAGTAGATTGAATCAATTGAATGAACTTGATGAGAAACATTTAGCTGCTGTGGATCAGACAGTATTAATTCAGCAACAGAGATCCAATTGCCACGATCGATTCATCAAAAAGAAATCCTTCTGCCAAGGATACTGGGCATTATTATATGATTCAATATTCAAAAGGGACTTCAAAGGTAAGTTATGTACAAGATGGTTGGGCCCATACCTGGTAGACAGAGTATTTGATAATGGTACAATTTTCCTGGTTACCATTGATGAGAATCGTGCACCATTATTTGCTAATGGTCATAGGTTGCGACTGTACCATAAGCCCATTTCGAAGGATGCATTCACTTCATAGATTGCAGCTGATCTAGAATACCAGTTAGAACAAGGGAAGGAATCTTTCTCTGCCCTTGTCAATCTTTAGACAATCACTGTGATTCCTACACAAATTTTTGTACATAAATAAATTGATGTTTTTATTTTTTATTTTTTTTCCTTTGCGCTTGATCAGGTCTTTTTTAAGAATATGTGCAAGGATTTACCTGAGGAGAAATGGTCATGATCAGGCCTAACGACCGTGGGAGGCCTTTTGTAACTTCCTGCTTCAGAAGGAAACTCCTTGAAGAAAAATAAATAAACAATGAACAGTCAGTTGCAGCTGTGATTCCTATAAAAATTGCCTATTTTTCTGTTTATTTGTAGCTGCAACACCGTAAAATAATGCCCTTTTCCTGTTCCGTGCAGCTGCAATACCATAAAACCATGCCTATTTTTTCCATTTATCTGCAGCTACAACACCGTAAAATAACGACCTTTTCCTGTTCCGCACAGCTGCAACACTGTAAAACCTTGCCTATTTTTTCGTTTATCTGCAGTTGCAACATCGTAAAATAACGCCTTTTCCCCATTTTGTGTAGCTGGAACTCCATAAAATACAAGCCATTTTTTCATCCCGCGCAGCTAAAACTCCATTTAAATTTTCCCATTTTTACCTTTTCCGGTGGCTAAGACTCCATTTGAATTTTGTCCATCTTTACCTTTTCCAGCGGCTGCAAATCCATTGAACTAGATGATTTTTCTATGGCTTGCTGCTGCGACTCCCCCAATATTGGCAGAACTTTTTATAATTTTGTGTTCATGACTCCTCTAGATCTGGCCAGAATTCCTGTTGTCGGCAATTTCGACTTACTTCACATCTTTCATTATGTTTCTAGCAGGATAGACAAGATGGTTTTGGTCCGCTAAGAGAAAATATCATGACGGCATGCCTGCAATAATGTTTAAATTTAAATGGCTGCACTCTACACGCTTTATTATCCTCAAAGGCCACGGTTCATTACATATTTACGAAGGTATGGTTCTTATTATCTACTTGATTAAGCATTAACTAGATTTGACAGGGTTAATCATGCCTTCCTTTTTATGCCCATTATTACACCTGCATACCATTAACTTTCCACTTGTACGAATTAGTGGCCATTTAAGCTTATCCTATAACCACCACCCTTTCCTAATTTGGGATAAATTTTACCAAGAATTCCATGCTCTTAACTTTCTGAATTTACCCAACTACACTCTCAGCTATTCACGCATACTCTGTGCTTTAACCTCCATTGTCGAGACCTACAATTTGTTGGGCTGATAAAGAATTCAGAAGGAAAATGAACATGGGTATCCCAGCTCGGCACGAACCTCTAAATACACGAGAACTGAGAAGAAATGCTAAAGTTTGCGCTATTTTTGAAGCTATGGGTTGGACTGAATTCTTCCAATGCCTGGATGGGTTCCATCGAGAGAGAGCTCTACAATTCACTTTAAATCTAACAGAAACCCACTCAAAGGTTAGGGGGTTACATATAGAAGTATCTGAAGTGATAGTGGCTAAAGTCACCGTCCTTCCTTAGGTGGGAAGAGCCTGGTTTGGTCGAAGAGCTGCCAATGTTGTCACAGTACAGGATTTTCTGATAGAGGGGGAACAAATTCATCAGTCAAGGTGAGGGATAGAGTTACAATCATTGCATCAACCATGGGATCAAGTAGCAATATTCATCAAAAAGTATATCACCTGTGAAGGTAGGTATCAAACTGTTTATTATTCTAAACTTTCTCTATTGTCTCATCTACGCCATAGGGCCTTACTGAATATTCCATTTTATCTATTTAAATACCTACACCATATGGTGGGGTTTGTCAGAACAACCAAGCATCCAAAATCCTCCCTTACCCATCACATCCTAATCAAATTAATAATCTTAAGGGCCTTAGCTCAAAGGAACCAAACCTAGGAGCAATTCACAGGTCAAACTCAAATAAACCAAGAACCCACCCTTTTGAGTGGTGTTACAATAGAAGAAGAAGTGGAAGTACCTGTACTCTTGGGGTTGTTCAAATCCAAGAGGAGCATGCAAATGTACAGTTGGGGGGAGATGAGGAGAAAGAGGAGGACCGAAGTCCCTCCAATTTAGTTTGGGGGGGAGATGAGACTGGATCAGATGATTAGTCAGATGACCAAGCAGAGGAATTGGAGGAAAATGTAAGAGAAAACCCTGTGGAAAGATTAAATAATGTGGGAGCTCTGATAGTAGAGGCTAAAGCTGGAGCAGCATTGGATGTTGTGACAGTTGAATATGAGGATGTTAGAGCCACAATAGCAAAATAAAATAAAGAGGTATTGACCATTGAATCTTCCCCTAAATGGGGGGAAACTCTGATTGAAGAAGAAAAGGAGGATGCTGAGATAGGAGACATCCCTTCCACATCAGCTGCAAATATGGAGATTCCTGCACCATGAAAGAAAAGAATAAGATCAAAAGAGGAGGTTTAGGCACCACTGCTAATAAGAAGAAAAAGAACCAGGTTGGTTACAGTAGCTGAAATAGCACGAGAAAGATGGGAAAACCTATAAGCACATATTGAATTCCCTATTTTGAGACCCAAAGCAAATGATGCCCCATAGGAACCGATTGTAGAGGAACCTCAAATCAAGGTATTTTTGCATGAAAATGGTCTACTGAAGGAAGAAGTACAAATTCTTCGAAGAGAACAAGAAAAATGGAAGGAGGCATGCAGGAAGCAGGTAGAAAGGAAGCTGCACACACTGGTTGAAGCTGCAAACCGATTAGAAGGATCACCTCCTACTAAGGATGGTGAGGAGGAAGAGAGAGTGGTCTGCCATGTGTGTGGGGAAATATTTAACCAGTCAGGCTACAAAGTCATAGTTCATGCCTTTGTGACACAACAACTCATACCAGCAGCTGTGGAAGAATAAGGACAAGAAGCACCTAAGGTGGAAGTGAGGGATGCATAAGAAGAAATAGAAATGATCCTTGGTATAGAAAAGGGGGGAAATGAACAATTACAGTCACAACTAGTAGAAGAAACAGAAGTGCTACTGGGACAATCTGATTGGAAGGACAGTGAAGCTCCCTAAGAGAAACCTCATCAAATGGAAGCAATAGATAGATAGGGTGCTGATACACAAGAACTAGCATCCTCGAACATTCTTGTTGAAGTTTCCACCCACATTGGGGTAGATGAACCAGAGACTGAAAATATTCCTGATTTTAATGAAGTCTATGCTGTGACTCTTGAACCATCTCAGGGCACATAATTAATAGATATGGAACCTTAGCAGCAGGATAATGATGAAGTTGAACAGGATGTTGTCACACAAGAACCAAAATCCCTAGAAATTTATGTTGATATTCTCATGCAGCAAGAAGAAATCAATCCCGAGGTGGACATAATTCCTGATTTGGATCTAGGAGAGGATGAACAAATGCAATCACAGTCCTCAGGGGACACTGAAATTCTCAAAGAATGGCTTCATATTGAAAAGGACATGGAAGTAACTCAAGAACAACCCCATCAACATGAAGAAATAGAAGGGCAGGGATCTAATACACAAGAACCAGTAGCCTTGCATCTCCCTGTCAAAGTTGCAGCTGACAATCAAGCACGTGTGGAGATTGAAATTTGGGAAGAGATTGTCACACAAGAAACAACACCTTCACAATTGGCTGCTGAGGTTTCTGTAGGATAAATCCAAGGAGAGGATGTTATTACATAAGAACCAACACCCCCAGAAGTTGTAACTAGCATCCCTGAACATTCTTGTTGAAGTTGCCACCCAAATTGGGGCAGATGAACCAGACTGAAAATATTCCTAATTTTAACGAAGAAGTCTATGCTATGACTCTTGAACTGTCCCGGGGCACATAATTAATAGATATGGAACCTCAGCAACAGGATAATGATGAATTTGACTAGGATGTTGGCACACAAGAACCAACATCCCCATAAATTTTTGCTGAGATTCTCATGCAACAAGAATAAATCAATCTCAAGGTGGACATAATTCCTGATTTGGATCTAGGAGAGGTTGAACAAATGCAATCAATGTCCTCAGGGGACACTGAAATTCTCGAAGAACAACTTCATATTGCAAAGAGCATGGAAGTAACTAAAGAACAACCCCAGTAGCATGAAGAAATAGAAGGGTAGGGATTTGATACATAAGAACCAGTAGCCTTGCATCTCCCTGTCAAAGCTGCAACTGACAATCAGGCAGATGTGGAGATTGAAATTCAGGAAGAGGTTGTCACACAAGAACCAACACCTTCACAATTGGCTATTGAGGTTGCTGTAGGAGAACTCCAAGGAGAGGATGTTTTTACACAAGAACCAGCATCCACATAAGTTGTTTCAGAGGTACCTATACTAGTTGAAGTTGCTGGAGGAGAATTCCAAGAAGAGGGTGCTATTACACAAGAAACAGCTTCCCTAGAAGTTGTTTCAGATGCACCTATACAAGTTGAGGTTACTATATGATAAATTCAAAGAGGGGATGTTGTTACACAAGAACCATCATCCCCATAAGTTATTGCAGGAGTACCCATACAGGTAGTGCAGAATGTTCAGGCTAAAGCATCAGGTGGCAAGGTATGGACTCAACTTTCACAAAATTTTGTCAATCTAGATAATGATAATGAAGATAATGCTGAAGATGAAGGGATCTAGAGGCTGACCCAAGAGCTCTCACTCCTAAGAATAGAAATGAGGAAGTGGAAGAGTTAGGTGGAGAGATATCAAGAAGGAATGGTTCCCCTTGCTGAACATAGGAATACCATCAGGGAATTGAAGGAAAGATGGGCAGAAGAACTAATGTTCCAGAAATTTCACTGGGAAGAGATACAGAAAGAGTGAAAAAAGTTCAAATGCATGTAGGTGGAAAAATACCAGCTATACACTCTCTCCTAGGAACTGTTAGGTACTAGAGCACCATATTCATCTTACCCTGTGTTTTTATTTGAACAATTCATTTGTCTTAAACTGTGGAAATTAAGGCCAGCAATAGATTAATTTTACTCACAACAATTATCAATTGGTCATGCAAAATCACTCACAAAAGAGACTGAATATGGAGCTGTAACACTAAATTGTATTAACTGAGTGTACAATATCCAACCCTATAATAACATAGGTTGCTGAATAAATAGAATACATCAAGAAATCCAATGCATGAGGAGGCATCCAAAACTAGTATAATGCAAGCTTACCAAAAATAAGCAAATCCCCCATAGGTGTAAAAAGCTGATCCCAAATCTGTCATGGAGCTCATGAATTAGTAAAAAAGATTAGGTAAGATAAAGAGTGGTGGAATGGCAGCTCATACATGCTTTTGTATGGAGAAAAGAGAGGAGGATGTGTAGGACAAAAAACTAGTCAACCTCACCCAGTCTAGCTTTTCCTTTTGCCTTAAAACACTGAAAAAGCAGGCAATAAAGCAGAAAAAGCAGAAGGGTGCCTAGGAGGCTAGGAATAAAGCAGAATTGATTCCTTTAGCTCTCCCATGTGCTACATGAGTCAAATAAGGCAAGTTTGACCATTATAGATAGGCAAATGACAACTTGCACAAGGTGGGACACATGAACTAGGCAAATAAGACAAAAATAATGGAATTAATGTCTAAGTGGGTAAACTATGGGTTGATTATTCTAACACCCCCCCTTAAGCCTGACTTATGAGTAATATATCAAAAAATTATAGGGCCTAGCAACAAGGCTTAGTCACCCTTTACATACTGCAAATCCATTTAAACAAGGAAAGAGGCAAAACCAACTTGGGAAAATCCTCCCTTAAACATGGACTGTAAAACAACATTGTAGAATCTTGTCTTCACTCATGCTTTCACAGCATGATCAGCAATCCCTAGAAGTGATTTGAGATTGCTGAAGGTCTTCTCACAAAATTCTTTGGTGAAGATATCAGCTACTTGTTCTGAAGATGAGCAGAAGAGTAGGTGAATGGTGCCATCATGCACAAGTTCTCTGATGTAGTGCATATGGATCTCAATGTGTCTGGTTCTCTGCTTCTGAACTGGATCCTTGTAGATTCGAATGGTACTTTGGTTATCACAGTAGATGGTAGTTGAGTACTCAGGTTTGAAGCCACACTCTCCAAATAAACCCTGCAACCATAAACATTGATTTGCTGCATTAACAACTCCTCTGTACTCTGCTTCTGTAGATGAGAGTGCAGTGGCACTCTGTTTCTTTCTTAACCAGCTGATTGGCCCTTCTGCAAGCATGAACACATATCCTGAAGTGGACTTTCTTTCTGTGCTATCACCTGCCCAATCACTGTCAGTAAATCCAATCAATTCAAGATCAGATTTTGCTTTATAGAAGATCCCATGTGTCCTTGTTCCTTGAACAAAGTTAAGGATCCTTTTGGATGCTTTCCAATGGATCTCTTGAGGCTGATACATGAATCTAGAAGCCACACTTACTTCATAACAAAGATCAGTTCTAGTACATGTCAGATACAACAAACATCCAATCAATTTCCTATACAGTGTATTGTTTACCATCGGTGAAGAATCAGCTTCTTCCAGCTTTCACTCCTGAAAGGAAAGGAGTTTTGCTTGCTTTGCAATCCTTCTTTCTGAATTTGTTCAGCAAGTCCAAGGCATATTTGTACTAGTGCACCTTGATTCCATCTTTGTTTTGAGAGATCTCAAGCCCCAAAAATTGACTTAAGAGCCCCAAATCTGTCATGGAGAAGGCTTGGTTCATAGCTCCTTTTAAGGAAGCAATCTCAGCCTGTGAGCTTCCTGTAATGAGGAGGTCATCAACATATAACACAATGATCATTAATGAACCATTAACTAACTTCAAATAGACATTTGGATCTGATTTGCACCGAACAAAATTCAGTGATAGCAAGAAGCTATCGATCTTGGCATACCAAGCCCTGGGGGCTTGCTTTAGCCCATACAATGACTTTCTCAACCTGCACACAAGAGAAGGGTTAGTAAAAAAACCTTGAGGCTGCTGCATATATATCTCCTCAGTGAAATCTCCATTCAGGAAGGCACATTTTACATCCATGTGATGTACCTCCCATTGCCTTGAGGCTGCAATGGCTAGGGCTAGCCTGATGGAATCCATTTTTGCCACTGGGGAAAAGGTCTCATTGTAATCTATGCCATGAACCTGTGAGTAGCCATTGGCTACCAATCTATCCTTGTACTTTAGTGGTGAACCATCAGCAGCAAATTTGGTCTTATAGACCCACTTACACTGTACTAGTTTTCTCCCTGGGGGAAGATCCACTAGCTCCCATGTGTTGCTCTTCTGGAGTAAGCTGAACTCCTCCTTCATGGATGTTTGCCATCTGGGATCTCCTGCTACTTCTTCATATGTTTGAGGATTAGAATCCACCATCAAATATCATTTTTCAGCAAACATAGGATCCTTCATGCACAGACCATTCTCAAATTGAGATCTAGTCCTTCTTGGGTCATTGGGATCCCCAACTAGCTCACCTGTTGCATGTAGTGTCTTGGCTGCCCATTTTAGCCTTGTGGGGATGTTAGGGTCTGCAATAAACTCATATCCATTAGACAAATCAGAATAAGCATGTTCAACAAACTCTTTACTTACTTCTTGAGGTTCAGGTGGTGAAGAGGCTTCACCAACTTCCACTTCTGCAAGGGGTTCTTCTTCAAACTGAACACACCTTTTGATGAAGGCTTTATTTGTGCTCAAATTTATAAACTTGTACCCTTTTGAATCTTCAAAGTATCCAACAAAAAGACACTCTTGGCTTTGGGGCTGCAAAGCCTTCCTCTTCTCTATCGGGATTCTAGCCCAAGCCTTTGAGCCAAAAATCCTGAAATGGGTCACATCTGGCTTGTGCCCACTCCATGCTTCGAAAGGAGTCATACCATCAAGATGTTTGTGAGGAACCCTATTCTAGATATAGGCTGCATAGTTGATAGCTTTGGCCCAGTACTTTGGTGGCAAAGTTTTGGCCTCCATCATGCATGTTGCCATCTCC
>LPNX010926787.1:346510-377835 GCA_001517045.1 Pseudotsuga menziesii
GGTGGTGTGTAAGGGATAGAATGCTGCATCTGAATACCTGCATCTGCACAATAATTAATAAAATCAGACTTGACATACTCACCACCATTGTCAGATATTAAGGCCTTGATTTTTCTTCCAGACTGGTTTTCAACCAAAGCCTTAAAGACTTTGAATAGGCCAAAAACTTCAGACTTGTGTTTCAGGAAGTGAACCCAACAATACCTGGAAAATTCATCAATGAAAGTTAATGCATACTTGGCCTGACTCATGGACATATGAGGGAATGGACCAGAAACATCACTGTGGATCAGATCGAGGGGTGCAGAGGTTCTCTCATGACTAGCTCTCTCAAATTTGTGCTCTGGGTGTTTTCCTAGGATACAACCTTGGCAGACTCCTTTGGAAAATTTTATCTTGGGAAACCTTATGACCATCTCTTTTTCACTAAGATCAGAAAGATATTTGTAGTTAAGGTGGCCAAATCTCTCATGCCAAATCTTGCTGGCTTCATTAGCATGAATGGGAAGAGCAGAGGGGTTTGAGTAAGGTAGGAAGTGTGAGAACATGTATACCTTTTGAGCATGATTTGCAACTTCTTTTGCAATGACTCTACCAGTTGAAATCTCTGTGATCTCAAATTCATCGGGGGAGAATATGACCTTCTTAGGAGACCCAGTGTGGGTCATCTGGTACACTGACAGGAGGTTGGAGGCGAGACCAGGCACATACAGCACATTGTTGAACTGACCATGATTAAGATCTATCCTTCCGTTGCCTTTACTTTCAGTGAGAGAGTCATCTCCCAGTACAATAGATGGTCCTTTCGACATATCTAGTGAGGAGAAAGCCTCCTTAGTCGAAACCATGTGTCTTGAAGCTCCAAAATCAATGATGAAACTGGGTGAGCTTGATGTGCCAGAAACTAGAGCATGAACTCTCTCTCTGTCATCTGAACTTGATCCTCCTTCTCTCTTCTTTGAGATTTCTGGAAGGGAGATGCCATTCTTCTCCAGGAGATTGGTCAGCATATCTATCTGCTTTTTCATACAAGAGCTTTTAGAGTGATTTCCCTTATTGCAGTATGCGCACTTGTTCATTTCACCTTTGTTCTTCTTCTTCTGGTTATTCTTCTTGGGACCTTATAGATCCTCCGAAGACTGTTTCTTGTCTCTCTTTTTCTCAGGTGGATTTTTATCTTTATTTTTGCTTTTTGAATCCACCTTCGAATATCCAGCAATCAAAGCTTGATCTTTGGATGGTTTGATGGTTCCCATCATCACCAGCTTGTCCTGTTCTTGTGTGAGAGATTCCATGAAATCTGCAAGACTAGGCATCTTCCAGGTTCGACCTGTCAGTTTTGTGGCATATAAGGTCAAAACAAACACTGAATAATTAGGGCCTAGCTTCAAGAGGATGGCCAATACAAGCTGATCATATTTCTTTTCAATACCACATTGTTTCAGCTGCAAAACTAGTGCTTTGAACTTGGAGAAATATAGCTGTAGGGATTCAAAGCTTGTTGGACTCAGAGAAATCAGCTCATTTTCAATTTGATGTCCCCTCATCTCATTTGTCTTTCCAAAATGATCAGCAATATTATCCCATACTTCATTAAGTGATGTCAATCCATCGAGATGGAAAAGGAGGTCTCTGGAAATACTCAGGCACAGGAGGCCATAAGCCTCATCCCTCCTGTTGTGCCATTTTATCTTCTCTACAACTGCATTGGGCTCTGATTTTGTTGCCATCGTCACCCTGTAGAGGCCTTTCACTCTCAACAGTATCTCCATCTCTGCTTTCCATTCAAATAAATTGAAGGGAGTCAAGATAGTTTTCTGTGATTGATCCATAGCTCTAGAAAATCTGTCCCGGCTGTCAGTAGAAGGCTCCCAGTCTTTGATGTTGAAACTGAAAAAAAAAATTTGAAGGAGAGAAACAACCTACAATGGCTCTGATACCATGTGGAAATTAAGGCCAGCAATAGATTAATTTTACTCACAACAATTATCAATTGATCATGCAAAATCACTCACAAAAGAGACTGAATATGGAGCTGTAACACTAAATTGTATTAAATGAGTGTACAATAGCCAACCCTATAATAACATAGGTTGTTAAATAAATAGAATACATCAAGAAATTTCATGCATGAGGAGGCATCCAAAACTAGCATAAAGCAGGCTTACCAAAAATAAGCAAATCCCCCATAGGTGTAAAAAGCTGATCCCAAATCTGTCATGGAGCTCATGAATTAGCAAAAAGGATTAGGCAAGCTAAAGAGTGGTGGAATGGTAGCTCATACATGCTTTTGCATGGAGAAAAGAGAGGAGGATGTGTAGGACAAAAAACTAGTCAACCTCACCAAGTCTAGCTTTTCCTTTTGCCTTAAAACACTGAAAAAGCAGGCAATAAAGCAGAAAAAGCAGAAGGGTGCCTAGGAGGCCAGGAATAAAGAAGAATTGATTCCTTTAGCTCTCCCATGTGCTACATGAGTCAAATAAGGCAAGTTTGACCATTATAGATAGTCAAATGACAACTTGCACAAGGTGGGACACATGAACTAGGAAAATAAGACAAAAATAATGGAATTAATGTCTAAGTGGGTAAACTATGGGTTGATTATTCTAACATAAAATGAAGGATGTAAAAGAAGGGAGACCTTATGAAATAGCAACCTCAACTAAATTTCTGGAAACATTTCTGGAAATTGATTTTGTTGAGAAAAAATTACTTTGTGATCTTTATTTACATGAGTTGGCTTATCCCTTGGACCGCCATTCAAATCCTACCCCTTTCTTAGGTGATGCTCAATTGAGGGATTTTTCCTCCTTTGTTATCAATCATGTTCAGTGGGAAAGATACTTCCAAACTTTTTCTCATAATGAGTCCCACTCTAACCTTTGGATTCAAAGTGAACCTCAAACCCCTCGTCTTCTCCTTGCTCATCAGCAGCGTAGGCTCACATGTCCCATCAAAACTCACCAGATGATGGAAATTCAAGAAAAGGTTATCTCTACCCGTGTCAGCTATATTTACAAGCATCAACAATTGGATTTGGAAGGTAGCCAACATAGATGGTAGGATGCCTCTCCAACCTTGAGGAATAGAGATCCCTACTGTTACAAGAATTTTAAACATGCACTTTCCAGGGTTGAGGGGTATGTGGGATGCATGAAGGAATGTGGAGTTAATTGGCTGGGACTCAAATTCAAATTCCCTCTCATCTGGTGGCCAACAAAACCATACAGGGAAGACTTCTCATTGACAAAGGAAGAAGAGAAGAAGTGTTGGAGATATTGGGTTGTCTATAATGGATTTTTGGAAAAACAGGGATCACTTGAACTCCCATATAACTTTTCCTCTCTCCCTAAATGAAGCACAATGCCAGATTTAGATTTAGACTAATGGAGTTTTTTGCATAGGGACATGCAACAGGACAGTTGGGGGGAGATGTTGGGCCCATAAATGACCCCTTTTTTACCACATTTACCTACCCCCTTTTTCCTTGTCTTACTCCATTATATGCACCAAATAGATGTTTTCCTTCACTTGATCCCTCGATCCATACAGGTATGGTTAATTATTGTCTTATCCTATTAATAATTATGATTGTTGTAATCAGGGCTCTATATCTTGGATTATGCTAACATATGGTGATTTTATAAAGATAATTCGAGATGCAAAGGATACAGGTGTAGCAGGATGAAATAGTCAAGAGAGAGATGCACATTCATTGTTGATTTGATCACCACCTATTCCATATTTGTACAAAGGATGCAGTCAAAGGTTACTATTCCACGCAAGCTATACAAGGGTGGCTGCAACAGGCTTGGCTACAATAGACTTGGATGCAACAACATGTCGCTGCTCAAGGGTAGCAGCAACCGACATAGCATCTTCTAATAATTTGATATGTGAAGGATACAGGTGTGGCAGGATGAAATAGCAAAGAGAGAGATGGACATTCATTGTTGAGTTGATCACCACCTATTCCATATCTGTACAAAGGATGCAATCAAAGGTTACTATTCCACGCAAGCTGTACAAGGGTGGCTGCAACAGGCTTGGCTACAATAGACTCAGATGCAACAACATGTCACTGCTCGAGGGTAGCTGCAACCGACAGAGCATCTTCTAGATTGATCCTGTTATATCATTGCTGGCTTGAGTAACATCCTTCCTGTATTTTCTGCTTGTATCTTTCCCACAGCTGTAACAACGTATCATAAATGGGGCAGCCTAAAGATCAGAGATCTTCATGGCTACCCAATATCAATGGGTAGAAGTTACAATTGTGAGTAATATTGGAAACTATCCCTAGCCAGGGGTTGGAATTTAGTTGATCTTATTGTATAAGTTGTGACAGAGACTGTATCTTTATTTTCATCATTTAATACAAGGAGTAGGATTCTTATGATCTCGACGTTCAACTTATGTTAATTTCTAGTGTCTTTGTTCGAAGGCTGGGCTTGCCCGCCTTCCTACAGAGATTTCCAAGTTAATTAGGTATTTATTCCTCTATCGTGTGGTGTGGATGTTACAGTAGATTCATTCTTTTATAACAATTGCAACAGTAATGATTTATTGTGTGTTCCTTCAATCGATCAGTAATTGCATTCCCTATGAGCTACAATAGAGTGGTGTGATAGTCCACTATGTAGATTAATTTTATTTATGCAATTGTGTGATATTTGTAATAGCCGAGCTCATCCCTAGTCTCTTTCAATTGATGTCTTTCTTGAGTTTTGCTAATTAAGTCCATTTGTTGTTATAATTGTTGAAGTTCAATTTCTGCATTTCTGAATTCTAGATCAAGTTGGATTGAGATAGTTATAATGGATCTTCAGATGGCCTGGTAATTTAGGATTTAAATTTCTACAAAAGTAAATCTAGATGTTTGTTTTTTGAATCTCTTATTTCTAGATTAAGGATTGTAATAAGGTATTTGTGGTTTTGCATTCTTAAGGTAAATTAGATTAAGTTAATCATAGGAAGAGTTGGGATGAATAGGAAGGTAGGATAATTCATTTACAGTATCAACTACTTAGTGTTTAAGCATATACAGTGTACATTATCTTTGAAATAAAAGACTTCCTTGGGTTGACAATTTATATTGAGGACTATGTATGTTGGCTTTAATTAACTTGCATATAGGGTGCCCAACAGAGCTTGTCTCAATTCCATCCAAGCAGAGCCTTTCATATATCTTTTGCAGCTTGATCATCCCGTAACCAGAGGACACATCCCCCCGAGTTTCCTTATCCTGCACGTGCTTATTTTCATTGAGCATAGGTATGTTCCAGTGCTTGGAACTAGTTTTCTTGCCCACGACACTTGTTTCCTCCTAGTGTTGTATCGTAAGCAATTTTATTATTTTTCAATATTTCAAATATGAAAAAGACCCAAAAAACTATAAAACATAAAAATATAGACGGTAAATGATATTAATTCTGGTAGGTGTCGTGTCGTGCCGCTTTCGAATAGAGCACTATATATTCCATCCATCGGTAGGGTTATTATTATGAATTTAGGAGCTAAACTCGTTACTCTTAGTTTTAGCCACCATTTGGTTATGCTTCTAGTCCCTATGGATCCTTTGTCGATGCCTCCCGTGTCGCATAGTTATCTGAGTTTTCATGTTGAGTCTATGCTGCCTATCAGTCTCCATATTCCTTATGCTCTTGTTTGAAAGAATTCTTAGCTTGAGTCGGCCATTCCTCAGTTATCTTGTCTTTTCATGTCGGCCATTATCAATACAGTTACTGGGTCATGCACATCCTATTCATCTGAGTTCTTACAAATTATCCAGCATTGCTAAGTACCTCGTGTTGGTTGACGGGGGATTCCTTAATTCCCTCCTTCCAGTGGATTCCATTCCATCAACTTCAGATCATTTATTTTGGAATATGATTCTAGATTCCATCGAATTCCTTGAGACTTGCATTCATTAGTGGTAGGTTCTCTCGCCATCGACAGTTTTGGGAATACATCAATGTCCCCTGATCGATGAATTCTTTCAAGTGTTCGACCTCAACACATATATTCACACTTGTTTGATTGCACTCTGTATCTTGATTTCCATTATCATTATTGTTGGGATATCTTGCGTTTGTTAACAATATACATCAATAACCGGTAATCAAATGATGCTCCATCATGTTCAACCTCGAAACCTTTATTCGTGTGATGGGATATGTACCAGTAGCAGTTTTTGTAGTAGACCTATAAGCTTGGTGGCATTCCAGATATGCTACCTCCTTAATCATTCCAGTATTCATGAGATGTCATCTCTCATGCCTAGATTCCAGTATTCTATCAGATGTGTTCATTTAGTATGGATATCTTATTTCACTGTATATTGTATGTGGCGATGACCACATGTGACATATGTCTATTATGCCTATTCATGGCCATTATACTATTATGTATCTGGGGTTGCTACACTTCATATTTGCAGTCACATGCTGAGATGTATCATTGTATTGTAGTGATGAGTGGCTTTTTTTTCCACCTGTGTCTTCATTACTCCACTTCTGGGATTGGTATAACGTATTTCGACCATCATGTTACCCCTTATGACCTCACACACTAGGGGGCATATGTTATAGTTGATTTTAGCGCACTTTGTAGATCACATTTTTATGGCCTTCCCTATCCCTATGCAGACTCTTTGGACCCCCTTTGCACAAAATATACTTTAATGTTCCAATAAATCCCTTAAAAAATCCCTATTTATTGGTATACATGGGTCACAGGCTTACATATTGCGTGTACATGCAGCTTGTCCCACTATGACCTGTATACATCAAGAAGTGTGCCCAAAAAGAAAATATTTTGGAGTTTTCCTCAATGGTCACGAATAACTTGATTAATGACCTTCCATAATCCTGGAAACATTCCAAATCGACCCTTCACTTCCTATTGAAGGGATATATATTGAGCCACTTGGATGCATTAAAGGAGGATAATTTATGAGAGTAAGGAAACTATAGTGTATTTGTGCCCCATTAATACATGCTTGAGTTTGCATCCCTTTGTCCTATTGAGAAGCCATTGATGCTCTTCCCAATATTGCCATGGTCTTGTGATATTGCCATTGAGATGGAGGATTGAAGTGGTGGAGGCCGAGGTGGAGGAATAATTTTATCTGTTTTGACGAGGTGCCGATAGATTTTGTCACTTGTATCTTTGTTTTATCAATATAAATATTCATTTCTCTTCTATTGTATGTGTGTAACTATGAATGTTCTTTATTCATGGATGTATTTACTTCAATTTATGCATATTGGATTTACATATGCTAGAGCATGCCTAACACTTAACATATACCATGCTTGTCTACTTTGTTGTTGTTGAGAATGGAATGTAGGTACAAGAGTGGTTAAAAGCTCAACAAGGATCTACTACAACCTTCTGGAATAAGGTACACCTTCTATTCCTTAGTGTTAGCTTTGTTTATATCTATTGCATATGGAAATGGATTGTTTTCTGGTGTCATATTGTCTATTATGGTCTACCCCAAGGCATAGTAATTTTTCTTCGTAACAACATGGAAGGTCAAAACAAGTACCGAGTAGTCAAGGCCAATCTTTGAAAGGATTTCCAAGACTAGTTGTTCATCTTTCTTATCGATACCAAACTGTTTTAGCTACAAAACAATGATTTGAACTTGGAAAAGTAGACTTGAAAGGATTCGAAGCTTCTTGGACTCAATGAAATCAGCTCATTCTCTAGTTGATGTTCCCTCATTCCATCTATCTTCCCAATTAAATTTTGAATCTTCTTCCATACTTCATTTGGTGATGTCAATCGATCAAGATGTAAAATAAGGTCTCTAGAAATGTTGGGACACAAGAGACCATACACCTCATCTCTCCTACTATGCCATTTAATATTCTATGTTCTTGTATTAGGCTCAGCCTCATTTTCCATGGTCACTATGTATGGTCCTTTACTCATTAGAATCTCCATATGTTCCTTCCATTCAAAGTAGTTGAATGGAGTCAAGATGATATTGTGAGATTGATCCATTCTTCAGCAACTGCTCCCTTGTACAGACAAACTGTGTTCCTAGTGAATGGTGTCTATCCTGTAAGAAATCAATAGAGGAGGAGAACAATCAATCTACCAAGGATATGATACCATGTGGAAATTAATTCCAAGCTTAGATAAATTAAACTCACAAAAATTACTTAAAAACATGTATAGATTCACTCAACCAACTAGTATGTGGTGCATAACACAAAATTCTATTGAATAAGTTTACATCATCCAAACTTATGTAAAAATAGGATTTCCAATTATATAATTACATCATATATTCGAATGCATAAATATTCCATTCGAATCAGCAAAAAAACAGGCTTACTAAACTAGTCAAAATCCCACATAGGTGCATAAAACACTTTCCTAATATGTCAAGAAGGTCAAGAATAGGATGAATGAGTGGTATCAGCTGATAAGTGAAGGAAAGTGGAAAAACACATTTTTTTATGAGAGAAAAGGAAGGAGGGTGATTTGTGTAAAAAACAAGGTAGTTTCCTCAAAACTAGCGTTTACATTTTGCCTTAAAAGCTGTTGAAAAAGCAGGAAACTATGGATAAGGTAGGAATGCGCACTTCCTAAAATAGGAAGACTAATGGGTTGTCATAATCATATCTAGAATCTTTCCAAAGATCTCTTGGAGGTAGTTTAGGAAATTTTAACCACAAAAATGCAAGTGGATGCCAACTAGGTGCTGTAGGACCTAGGAATTTAACCAAAATGATTAAATTTTATATCCTAAGTATGGGAATGGATTTTTATTAGTCTAAAAAATATAGTTGTAATCACATTGTAGTCCCACATCATATAAGAATATTTTCATGTGGATGAGACAATCAGAATACCTAAAACAATTGTACTCTCAATTACTGAAGATGATGCTTAAGAACAAGGAAATAAGACTGAAGATACATAATATAAAGCGATGGATGAATCCTCATATACTATGAAAATAAAATATGCATAAATCCTTCAAGAATAACCAAAAGGAAAAATAATTAAAATAGGTGAGGTTACATCAAGGCCATAAGAAGAGAACATCTAGGATAAATGTACAATGAACATTTCACAAGCTATTGGTCAACCAAAGGAGGTGAAACCACCATTGACCCTTTTCATGTTTTTTTTGAGTCTAATGATCTGCTATGTTTTGTAATTATAAGGAATACTATGAGGTTCTTCTCCAATTTCACAATCTTAGAGATGACACAACATATAGTTGGAAGTGAAAAGGATGGATCAGTAAAGATCACAACTCCTCTCACATTGTTGGAGAAAGAACAACATAAGAGAGAAACAATCCCATAAAATTTTCCCATTACATAATATTTGGACTCATAGGTTCGATCTAGGTAAATATCAAGGTTTATCCCTAACATGAATAAACATAAAATAGTCACAATGGAACCCCTAGCAAGTAAACCATATAAAGACTTGTAACCTAATGAGTGGAAAGCTTCACAAGTCATAATAGACACTACAAATTTGCCTCCAGAAGATGACATATAAATGGAACAAGGGTCAAATAGTATAGTGTACAGTAAATATACTAAGGTTTTAGCTAATCTAAGTGGGTATAAAAGACAAGATGAAGCCCTCAAAACCAAAAATTAGTTTTAAAATACCAAAGTGAAAAGCTTCAAAGTGTGAGAATTGTAGGCTATAGAGTTCTATAGTCAAGATAGGGAAAGGGATACAAGAAACAACCGAGGTATTGACTCTATTAGATAAAAGGATAAAAGGATCAAGAACTCCAATATGAATTACAATTTTTGAAAAGAGAAAAAACTTCTTTAATTATAGAAAGGGATGTGAATGAGGAAATAATTAAAGAGATGGTGCAATCAAAAGTGAATGCAAGGGAACTCAAAATCAAATTACACGAGGCAAATGTACAACTTGACTCCTACAAGATAAAAATAACCAAGGAAAAAAGAAAGTTAGAGCTTCCACTTGTTATTATTCAGAGGACAAGTCAAGGTGAACATATAGCTAACTTACAATAGAGGTTAGATCATAAAGAGAAATAATGAAGTGAGTGGAAAACCAAAGTGGACGATAGTTTGATGGAAATTGTCTAGTTTAAAGAGCACATAGAAAAGAAAAATGAAAATATTAAAGTATAGGGAGAAAAGCTCAACAAAACAAAGAAAAATAATCATGACTTAAATGAGCTCATAGTTGATCTTAAGTTAGAAGTGGATGGTTTTTTTAATAAAGAATCAAGATTTCTTGTCCCATGAAAAAATGGTGGAGAAATTGATTATGATCAAACAATTTTTATGGAAATGTATTTTCGAAGATTTGATCAAAATTAGAGCTCATATGCAATTTTTATTGGGGTTTTACAATTTTTTCTCAAAAGTAATTGAATATGTAGAGAAGAATCAAGAAAACATATAGGGTAAATTCCTGGTGGCTAGGATATCCAAAAATAGTGGTAAAACCCTTGTATCTCGAGCAATCAAAGTGCATGAAGATACATGATAGGACAAGGTTAGTTATGTAGATGGGAAATTCTGTACATAATTCTGCATCCATGGGAATAGTTAAATAAAAGATAACAAGACATATAGCTTTGATAAACCCATTCTTTAAAACAATGAATGCCATGATAACTAATGGAATTCTAACCCCTTTTAGTGAGGAATATAAACTCTTCCTAGAAAATTTATATGATTAGATCATCCAAGAGATGATTACTGATCTTACATAGGTTACACATAGAGTAAATCTACATACAACAAGTGAAACTATAAATGAGCTGCATCCTGCATTAGTTACAACTGCTTTGTTAAAAAAATGGTTGAAATCATGGGGAATGTAGACTACACACCTGAATCCAAATTAGACAAATATTTCATGTTTTTGAAAGGAATAATAGAATTGACTAAGTAAGGTTGGAAGAACATGCAGGTTTTGAGAAAGTATGTGATAGGGGAAAAAAAAGAGGCACAATTGACATATGGCATAGGGGGATCATATTGGATCCCCAAAAAGGCTATGCAAGGAAAGATAAAGAAATTAGCAAAATAATAAAGTTTGCTAGACCCCAAATTATTACAAGGGAATTGTCCATGAGATAAAAGGTTAATAATTATACTTCATTAGAATACTTAAATTAGGAAAGTAAAACAATTGCATATTAATATTTCTCAAAGGGCATAGTCATCATCAGAATTAGAGAATATATTTTAACTCAGTAAGAAGACACAAAAAAGAGGTTCATTCATTTTCTCAAGAGTCGGGAAGACAAAACAATTTGCTCAGATCTGCAACATTAGCCCTTTCTTTCTTCTTCTCTCTTTCTTCCTTGTAATGGATAAGAGAAATCTCTTTATATAGAAAAATACAATAGAACGAAGAGAAGAGATGAATTAATCCCCCCCATTGCATGTACTATTGTGTTGAAGAAATTAGATGTTGTGAATTTGAAACTAGGGCTAAGGTTATTTGTCATTAGTATTTGAAGGAAACATGTCTTATATTATGTTTTGAATTCTCTTTATAATGGCTAGACTGTCTTTATCTATGTACATGAATCTATGGATCTGAACTTTCTTACGCCCATGTGATTTTCTATAGTTTCTTGAATTCATTTTAAAGAAGGGATTTCAATGCTTTATCATTGACTAGATTTAATGATGTTATATCATCTTTCAAAATAAATGCGTTATGATTAAGGCACCATGACTGTTCTTGTTTTGATTTTTGACATCTTGTGGGAGACTTGTGCCTCTACTTTATGATCAACACATACAATAATAATTATAACTGATATCTGTCTTATACACCTCAGATATTAGCCATAAATCTAGTCATAGTTTTTCAAATCATATTTTTAGGTACCTGGGGCAATAGAATATGATACATACCTTGGATTTTAAGGGTTCCATCCCTTGGTCTGAGGTTTGGTTCATTGACCTAAAGTGGCACAAGGATGGTGCTACTTGTACAACTCTCCTTGGCATTGTATATTTACTATAAACCCTTTTTATGATGTTTAAATCTATAGCTGGCATGAATGATCAAAGATATATTAAAATCAGTTAAGGTACAACCAGAGGGACAATACCCTCCTTCATCCTTGAATGATAAAGTTGTTTTTTAAGGAAAACCTTATTTTTTGTTGATTTAGTTCCATACATATTACCAAGTTTCTCCTAATGAATTCCATGGTATTTTATTCAACAACATTTGACAAGAAATATTTTGCTAGTTAATGATAAATTGTAGAAACTACGTTCCTATATAGATTTATCTAGTCCTCATTTGTCTTGTCACTTAGTTTTTTCGCAACTCCTTTCAAGTCTAGGGATTGGTCATTTTGAACCAACAAATCCTTCAACTTCATATTCCATTGGGATAAATTATTTCTCAAACTTGGTTAAACCTCATGTCATTATTGCAGCTTCTACTTATCGAAAATTCTATGCCTCTGAGTTTTCCAAGCTATGATATTGGATGTTAGAAAACATATAAAAACATAAGAAAACAATAATAACAATAGGAAAATATATTTAAATTTAAGTCATAATATGTATAAATAAAACCATGGTGCAATGGCATCTTCAGTCTTTTATTATTATTTGGAAGAAACTTGCAATGCTTTCTTCTCTTGTGATACAATGTTGGGGGTTACTCCCCTTTTATAAAATACATATGAGGGTTCCATAAGGAATTAAATACACTAGAATATTATAGAAAATTTCACCATGGGGCTCTCCCCCCAAACCCTTGGAGAGTAGGGGCCCCACCCCTAGACCCTTGAAGGGGGGCCCTAGTGGCACTCCCTCTAAACCCCTTTCGTGCTCGATAAATACAAATTGTGTCGGCCTAATAATTAACTCTACAAAAATAATGTTGGATATTTGTACATTGAATTGATCTCCTAACTTAATACTATTTTTTAATTAATATTCATTTTTAATATTTAATTAATAGTAACTTTTCTTATTCTTAAGGATTATTTATTGACTAGTCATTATTATAATAATTTATTTTTATTTTTATTTTTTATCATTAATACTATTATTATAGTTAATAATAGTTACTATTAGTGACTAATAACATTATAAATGATAGTAAATTACTAATCGTATTCTTAATTTATTGTGTTTATTGTAATACTATAATTGACTAAGCTAACTACAAATATTTTTATATATCAATTACCTAGTCATTAAAGTTTTAAATGTAAGACAATGAAAATATTGAAGTTAACATATTTACATAATGAAAGCACCTAAACCCTATTTATATTTGGTGTTGATATGTTGATAGGATCATTAATTGATGGAGAAAAACATTGGGAAATTTATGTTCATTAAATTTAGCTTATATATTAGCAACTTTGATTCATTTAAATGATCAAAATAACAATATGAGAGAACCATCTTACATCTATGTATTTAGACAAACTACTAAGAATTCAATGAATTCTTAATGTAATTGCAATCCAAAATATTCTTGATCTCCCACATTGACCTCACCACTTATATTTACATCATCATCTTCTTGACCTGGTGCAACAATTGCAACTAGTACATTTTCAAAATCCTTTCCCCTTTACATGTACATGGAGTCACAAACCACCACTTTTCATCAAAAATCAAGATGGAAGAAAGCATGTTTAAAACTTATTGTCTAGAGAGAAATATGAGAAATAAATCTTACAAATGCAAATAACCATCTAATGGAGCGACACAAATATTATGTTATACCAGTGCATCGTGTATATATATCAGATAGATATGTTGAACATGTGCACATCAAATTAATTATAACAAGGCCAAAATATCAATCAATATTTCTAGACTAAACGATATTACAAATACATTAATAATATACATACTTTTAACAAATTATGGTGATATATGTCTTGAGACATACCAACTAACCATTAATAGTGAATGATTTTCTCAATGAAGAATTGCATCCTATTAGTTTCTAATTGTACAAATCACATTTTTCACAAGCTCTACGTCATCCTTAAATAACATCCTCAGTGAAAATAGGATAATTTTTATATACATCCACATTAATTCTTTGAATTTATTCTAGATATTTCTTTTATCTTTGACTCGTAGCCAAATCTCTTCCAACTGCATTTTTATCTTTCTTAGTGAAAGAAAATGTTTTCAAAGAGAATCTAATGCATTCTTGAACATGTTCATTGGATATAATAGATGTGACACTTTAATCTCTTTCCAACATGGGGGATTTTAAAATTTGGAACGCCTATTAATTCCTTTCTACATGTGATTAGGAGGAATTTTTAAGTTATGTACATCATCATCAATATGAGATAGTTCTCCTTTCAACATATCCTCCTATAGTAATTCAATGGAATCTTCAACCTTCTTTGACCAATATGTTGGTGCCATGCTATGAGGACAGGGTATTCCCTTGACATATTCATTAAAAGACATCTTCATTTAATGAAATGATGGTCTTCTTGTAAAAATTATGTGTCCTTCATAAAGACATTTAGGCAAATTTTTAGAATACCTTGAAAATTTTCCTTTTCATAAAGTGGAGAAATGATTAATCATTTTGTTCTTAGTCTTGAATCACAAATTAAGAAAAATAGACCTTATGCATTGATTTTTTAATATCCCAATGACTTATAATTAGTAAAATTATTTAAATTATTCCATACAAAAGTTTATACTCCAGCATAATTTGAGCCCTTAAAAACATGGATTCTCCAAAAAACAACATTGTAAATAATAAATGATATTTCACATATATGTTATGAAGTTTCATACATCTAAACACCATTCCATAAGAGCAACATCTCCTTTATCAACGATTCCAAATATATGTCCATGTCTTTAACTCGATGCTTTCCATGAACAAAAATAGACAACATCATATTCTTTTTCTACATAGCCATCCAGGGAGTGATGTTATAATTTATTAGAAGAATAGGACAAATAGTATAATTTGTAGTTCTGAAAGAGAATGGATTCAATTTTTTTATCGCCAAGTCAAGTCTTATACTTTTCACCCATGCATAATTTTCAAGTCATGTATTCTTTGTGTGCTTCATTGCTTCACAATTTGCAAAAATGAACAACATGTCTTATCCATTCCTATTTTTGCATAAAAATCCCTATATTCAACAAAATATTTACAACAAAACACATGTTTTAATCATGTAAATATGGGAAAGTGAGATAATAATTTTGTAGGACATATTTTCCCTTTACATCAAATCGGTAGTGAGTTGTTTTTCATTTTGGACACAATATTTATGTCATCCTTTGTATAAGATACAATATTTTGGCCATGCATGATATGATTTATAATTGACACCAAAGTCAATCAACAATTTTCTATCATCTTCACATGTACTAGGAAGCATTATGTCTAATTGGAACAATTTATCTTGCAACAAGTTGATTTGAAATAACATTAAAAACTAACAAATAGTCAACAACATGACGAGAGTTCAATACCTAGTAAATCACACTATTATATTGTTCACATCACATTTTATACCTTAAAAAATACATAAATCTACTCTCTTCTTTCAAATTAAAATTATAAAGTGTTAGAATAGTGAAATTAGTGCACTTTATTTATTTATTGATCACTATAAAAAGGTGTATTTGTGGAGCATGCATCAATTGCATGGGATATAGTCCCTCCGTCCACATCTTTTTCATGTTTGTCAACTATATCAATATATTCTCTCAAAAGAATTATGTAACATTTAGTTTGGAATTTGCGTATGATGAGCGATTTCATCTTATTCATATTCACATTGTCTACCCCATGTTGTTCATTTCTATTAGTGCCACTTGAACTCTTACTACCATACACAATAGTTTTTACATTAGCAAGTGGATATGGTAAAACATGTGAATTCAAAAAACCCTTATAGTATTCATAGGCAATAGCTTGCAAGTATACCTTTCTCTCTTCCAACCCCTCCTCAAGGAAGTAGTAGTAACATATTCATAATTCCCTCTATTATCCTAAAAATACACAATAATTATACTATCAAAATTTTTAACAACATCGTTGTAAAAATGGATACCATATGAACAAATATACATTGTATTTTTAACTATCAATACAATAGATGAAAATATTATGAAATAAATAATTTGAATGAAGTTCCGTGAGAAATTTACACAAACACTTTTGAAAAATAAGCATTCTTAAAGAAATTTTCGATTCTTTCAACAAAATTAGTAAATAGCAACTTATTTACAAAGTATTTTTGTTCAGGTACGAATAGTTCAATCTTTCAGAAAAAAATGGATAATAAATAAGGTAATGATTCAATCCTCCCCAGAAAGAAAAAAGGACATTTTATCAAACTTCTTCCTATTTATTTTAGGAAATCCTCAATCATCCCTATTGATCTGACAATTTTATTCGGTCGGATCGCCCAATCAATAATTGGAGACAAATTAATTGATTCATTCCATGTTATGATCATATATGGATCTGTAGTGATCGTCTTATCAATTGTATGATAACTAATTCTTTTGCAATGATCTTGTGTCATGCATGATGACCATATTTTTCCTGATATTCTTTATCTATATGGATAAGGCGCACACAATTGCTAGGTGGTCATTTCATTCTCATTATGCAATGCTCGATCGTTTAACTCTTTCTTTGTTAGGGAAATTGCTTCAAAAGAGAAGATAGGAAATGCTGTTGGAAATTATTATGAATAGATGGAATTAACTACTTAATCTCTAAGAGGCACACCTACCTTATCCTTACTTATTTTCAACATACTATTCTACCTATTTTTCCCACCCAGTTTAAGTGCACATTATTTATGAGGGAGGAAGGTAAAGTCCATATCCAAACTCCTAAACCCTACCAGCATTCAGTAAGATTTGGGAGTAAGTTCACTTCTTCTCTTCTAATTATCTACTCCTTTTTTTTATATTTAATACCGTTTGGAGTGAAAAGACACGCTAGATTGATCACTCCCACCCTTATACTTATTTAAGATAAATGACACATGCCATTAAGAAATACAATATTTACGCATCACCTTTTCTCCATTCTAGCTCCGTTATTCATGTGGGTCGCTAAGTCCCTGCTATTTTAATCCCCTAGTTATCAACTATGTGAATTCAACAATAGTATGAGCATAAATAGTTGGAGAAGGAAGTTGGTAACAAAACGAAATTGGGTTCCCTTTATATTTTGCACCATTAGGAAGAGATGAATGGAAGTCAAGTTACAGATAAAAAAAATCTAATAATAAGCAAAGGATAACATCTTTGTTAGGAATCATTATTTTTTTACATAATTCTCTTTCAATATTCTATCAACACAAACTCACAAAGTTGAAAATTTATCAAATATAATTTTGTTTCATTATTGTGCCCCATTGGGACCTCTATGGGAAGATGTACTACTTGTCCAATAACAAATCATCTTTGACATTTTTTTGAATTGAAAATACACGAACATAAAATTTTGCAATCTAGACATGAAAATTCCCTTGTCATTAATGACTTAAAAATATACAATTTTCGTTTTTGTGTTGTGTCTTTGAGTTGTTAATAAATATTGCAATGTTCCCATGTATGCATGGATGACCATCCATGCATACTTTCTTGATGAATTAAAAATATATTGTATTAGACATAGAATATTTGAAGGAATCTAATCTTCTATTATCATTTTTTCTATTGTGAGGTCTATAAAAGGTATTAATGTAACATCTTCCTCGTGAGAAATGCACATTTGGTATGATATATAGGCCTATGTTTTTTCATTTGATTTTATAAGGGGAAATAATGAAACTATGGTCACTATATGACAAAATTATTTACTATCATAGGAAACAGCTTAGATGTAGGCCAAGAACCATGTGTGGATCTATGGTATGACTATTTATATACTAGCATTAAGTTGCTTAGAAATTCTATATCACCAACACCTTTTAAACATATTTGTTGATTAGTAAAATGCATGGATAATTTTTGTATTATTAGATACCTTTTTTGAACCTAGTGATCCAATCACCATTTGCACTTTGACAATATAAGGAAATTTATATGTCATCTTTATACACATATTTTCATGGATGAGACTTTGAGGAAAGGTTGAATCTATGTGTGCTTTATGGGACATATAGTGTTTCAACGATAGTAGAAATGGAAAATCCCAACAATAATTAGGAGTCCATTACATAAATACTATTACATTATAATATGGTGACTACAATTACTGTGAAATATTGTGGTCACTGCAAGAGATCACAACTAGGTCTAGAAATCTAATAAGTAACAAATACTCTGAGTTATTTACAAAGAAAAAGAATGAAAGGGTAAAGAGAAAATATATTGGTGCAAAAAAACTATAATCTTATTCAATAATCCATTATTCTATTGACTTACAAAGAATTAACAATGTTATATATATAGGCAATTAAAATTCCTAAATAAGGAAATTCAAATTATTCACCAATTCATGAATACCTAGTTAGGCTTAACTCAAAGCTTAGATGCCCTTATTTAGCCATGCAATCTCACAAATATGAGTTAACTAGCTCATAACTAATGAAGGATGAAAAATGGAGGATTAGTTATCAAAATAAAGTATCTAATCCATGCATAACTCAACATGAAAGGAATATGCTAAACATAGTGAAGTACAACACTAGATTTCCTTGTTTCAAGGAATTAGGGTCCTTGATTGACAAGATAAGGTTTCATGAACCCAAATATGCAAGATATGACCATAAATTTAGGGATAGGCCCTAAATTCAAGTAATACATAATAATATGCCATAAACTTCCCTAAAATCAGGGATGTGTCGTTACATGCAAGAAATACTATATTTATCCCTTGAATCCAGGGATTAAGTGCTCCAGTGTCTAACATAATCAATTTGAGTCAAAATTGGACCATCGCAATCATGCTACCAAGATCTAAAGTCCCTAGGTGAGATATTAGTGACGAGGATAGGGTAAATATGCTATAAAACCTTTCCATATGCCTAACTGGTGGTACTAATGCATACAAAATGGGTCTCAACAATTTGCATCCATGTTAGTTATCGAAGTACATTAAAAAAACAATTGAAAGTGGTAAAAGAGGAAAAACCAAAAGGAAACCAATCCACCCCCTAGAAAAAAAGAGGATAGTTATGAGTGGAATTTAACAATAATATTTATCAATTATCATTCTCTTGTGCATATTCTTCCAAATTTGATTGATACTTTAACTTGCTCCATGTAAGTCTCCTACCAAGGGGAAGGGTACATGGTTGTCAATGTTGGTTCTTCATTAGATATTGATGCTCCTCATTCATGGGAGTGTTCAAGTATGTATTTACTTATTATTTTGAAAAATATTAATGTGGAACTCCTATACTGACCATTTATTTGTGGATGGGCATCAAGGGGTTTGAGACAAGGAGTGCATGAGGAACACTTTGAGAATGTGAATGGGTCCACATAGTATCTGCTGGATAGTCAACTATAAAACATGTTGCATGAAGAGTATGTTTTTCCCAAAGTTGTTTGATTGTTGGATCTACAACAACCTATTTATCAATGTTGACAACTTCTACATGTAAATATGAAATGGTCCACCATGTATCTGTTGGACAACCAACTACATCACCTATTTCATGAAGAGTATGTTGTTCCCAAAGAGGTTTTTTTGTTGGATCTTAAACAAATTGTTCATTAATGTCAACAACTTTAACATGAAAATCTGAAATGCTACCCAAGGTCATTAAAAATACATCAATGAGATCTTCATCAATAAGAACGTGATATTTAGAAATTTCTCCATTAGATGAATGGTGGATTTTAATTGGTGCATCATCTACAAGAAATTGATATATATCAAGTTCCCCCTCAGCTAAATGGTTTAGTTGAACCAATGCATCTTCTTTCATTATGATTGAAACACATGATTCAAAATACATGGAGTAGTATTGGATAGTTCTTGAGCTCAATTGTTGAGCTCATTCTCTAAATAGTGTACTCTTTGTTGGATTCTAATACCTTTTATAATGACCATGCATGATGATTCTTATAATTAAACATATAAAACAATTAACATTGGCACTAAACAAAGTCACACATAGTAAACATAAATAACCTAGGAAAAACCAACAAACTAGCGAGATTTTCTACTCATATATTAACAACAATCTTAAACCAATGTTCACAACAATGACTCACAATATCACTACAAATCAATCATAAATTCACTACACTTGTATAGTATCAACACGATGCAATTGGTACACAAAAATACTTCTCATACTCACTTATGTATCACAAATCATACATATCCTTCTAATTTACATCATATTTACAGATGTAATACATACACTAGCTTGTTCTATCCAAGTTAGTTGTGGGTAACTTCTCATTAATGGTGTTCCATAACTTCCTAACTTAATGTAGTTTTTCTGTTACAATTGACTTAACTAAGTCAACCGTAGTTGATCACCCGTTGATCTTATTGTCATCCAAGTGTCTGTAAAATCCATTCCCTCTTTGTGCCCATCAGTTTCTCCATTGATCAGTCCTGATCGAATACCAATCAACTATACTAGTTGTCTCATCTGCCAACTTCTATTCCAATCGACTTATTGACTTTGACCATCGATTTTGATGCAAAGAATAGAACACACCCAACATTCTCCCACTTGTTGTATTTGCATACACATGATATTTCATACCTTTAGTTCACTTAAGTAGGTCGTACAATCTCATTGATTCCCTACACCATGTTGGAATATATTAAACTCACTCACAACTTAGGATAAAATAATTAATCATTATTTGATTAATTATTCACCCACTAGCTTAATTAGTTGGCATCCACTTGCACCTTAAAGTCAATACATGCCATATATATCCTAGGAATGATTTATTTCCAATTATGGGTTGATCTTAACCACCTTTTGACCATCCGGAATTAGTATATAGGACTTTACAGCAGATTCTGCTTTATTCTGCTTTTTCTGCTTTTCCTGCTTTTCTCTGGATAAGATAAAAG
Organism: Pseudotsuga menziesii; assembly: GCA_001517045.1. NCBI lineage: Eukaryota > Viridiplantae > Streptophyta > Pinopsida > Pinales > Pinaceae > Pseudotsuga > Pseudotsuga menziesii. The sequence goes on from LPNX010926787.1 coordinate 367,547, forward strand.
CTAGTCAACTAGGAAACTGGGAGCTTTTGTTTCCAACCCATCCTCCATTAGTTTTTCTCCATTTATAGGATTAGAATGTTATTTCCATCTCCTTGACAACTCACTCATGCTTTTTCCAGATCGTGAGGTCCTTGATAGATTTGGTAAGTGCTTTAGCCACCTATGGGGGTTTGCTATATTTTAGTAAGTCAGTTGTTTTGAGCTTTATGAGTTGTTTCCATACAATTTGATTTTCCTATGAGGAATGTACTATTTATGTACACTATTATTCATAATTATTCAATGGAATTATACACACCAATATTCATCTCTTCATTCATGTGATTCAGTCTCTTTTCTTCTCTCTAGTTTTCCTGTGTATGCTTGTGAGAATTCTTAGTAGCAAGATCTATTTCCTGTGCTTCTTCTTAGCATCATTGCTCATACAATTGATCTATTATTTATACATGGTATCAGAGCTACAAGGTTGATCAATTTCTATATATTTGAGGAGCGCTTCCAGTCTCCTATCCCTCTCTGAAGAAGAGCTTGTCTAGCTTACAAGATTTTCTCCTAGTTTGTTTTGCAGGTTGCAGAGATTTTATTCTTGAGAACATAAATTCAGCAATATGGATTCTTCATCATCTATAATTCTTACTTCCTTCAAATACCATGAATGTAAATCCAAAATATCTATTATATTGCGCAGTAGAGGATTATACAGAGTTACACTAGCTTTGGAGAATGAGCCCAATGCTGTGATTGAGAAAGCTAAGTGGCATAATAGGTTGGATGAAGCCTATGGATTGCTTTGCCTATATATTTCTCCTAATATACTATTTCATATAGATGGTTTGACCACTCCAAACCAAGTATGGACTCAATTGGAGTCTCTCTTTGGAGTTCAAGATGAGCTAAGAGCACATCAATTGGAGATTGAGTTATTCTCACTGAGTCCAAGCAATTTTGAATTTCTTGAGGGTTTCTTCACCAAGTTAAAGTCACTTGTTCTAATTCTCAAGAAATGTGGGATTGAGAAAGCAGATTATCAATTAATCCTTTCCATTCTTTCAAAATTGGGTCCTAATTACCCAGTTTTTGTGTCTACCTTTCATGCAACTAGGCTTGCTATTCCTAAGTGGAAAATTCCTTCTTTAAATTCTTTTCTTGATTCAATAACAAAGGAGAAAGATAAATTGATCCATATGGGTGTCCTTAATTCTTCAAAGGGAAAGGATCATGCTCTCTTGGTTCAAGGAAGAAAGAAATTCAAATCAAAAGAGAAGCAAATTGTGAAGAAGCCAAAGTCAGAAATTGAAGATGAAGATTCATATGAAGATTTAATGAAGAAAGTTAAGAAGAAAGGGAGCACATCCAAGTGTTCTTATTGCAGCAAGGGTTTTCATTCAGAGAATAAGTGTTTCAAGAATAATATGGAAATCATGTCTCAGCTTCTTGAGAAGCACAAGATTGAAGTTCCAAATGAACTAGAGAAGCCTACTGATTCCTCATAACAATGTCATACTGCGCAGTTCCAAGGTGATATAACTTATGCTTTGAGTGCCAAAGTTCTCTCCTTTTATAATGTCTCTGATATATATTTATTCTCTGATATATCAGAATCAGAAATATCAGAACCTTTCTTTGATGATCCTCCTCTCAGTCTACTAGATTCATCTCCCAAAAATTGTGATTTTTCACTAGATATTGACTTACCTTTGAGCAGCTCTTCCTCACAAGCTTGTATATCTGATTTAGAATATTGTTTGTAGGCTGATATGCATTTCATGACACATATAATACCACCATACATACCATCTACCATACCCCTGAATAATCCAAAGACTATACAAATCCCAAGATCACCAGTTGATTCCTCATTGGTCTCTTATGCAGTGATATTTATCTTACATGGTTTGAAGTCTTTCCTATCTTTAATTGGTTGGTTACACATGTCCTTAGTCATATTTGAACTGATATTAAATATGTTTGGATCTGTTCTAAACACTTATTGTTCAGATCTTAAGCCCACCCATCATTCATATTTTTACACCTATCAGTTTTCCCTAGTTGTTCATAATTTTCCTAGTCTATCCCTATATCCTCATGGAACCACTGAAGCCTTTGTATTTGCTGTTCCATATGCTAATGTTTCTGATATATCAGAGTTTTATCAGCCTCATATCATATCTATATAGGTGCTACAGAATATTGGAATATTTACATGTGATTCACATCACAATTTTGTAGCTATTCAAGGAATTGGGTGTGAAATAAATTGCCTTATTTTTTGTACTCTTTGGGAAGGAGTATGCACAGATCTCTTTTCCATTTCAGATTATGTTTGTAGATAAGAGTTTGACAACAGCAATAAGAATTCAGGTAATGTTCCTACTTCATCAGATGATGAGATACAAGGAGTCTCTCCTCTTCCTTCTTGCAGGTTCTACACTCCAGCACATGATCATGGAGTTCATGATTTCTTCAACAAGTCTTCCATCCAGAAGCAGTTCACTCAACTTATTCAAGTGAAGATAAGGATATGTTGAAGACATATTATTTCAAATTTTGTGCCTTGTCCTATCTTGAGGGAGGATTTTCTCCATGTCGTTTTGCCTCTTTCCTCACTTTTCTAGACATAATAATTGTTAAAGGGTGACCATAGCCTTGTTGCTGGGCCCTATATGCATCTATATGCATCCATATATATTTTTTGTTATACCATCATAAAGTTAGACTTATAGGAGGGTGTTGGAATATATTAAACTCACTCACAACTTAGGATAAAATAATTAATCATTATTTGATTAATTATTCACCCACTAGCTTAATTAGTTGGCATCCACTTGCACCTTAAATTCAATACATGCCATCTATATCCTAGGAATGATTTATTTCCAACTCTGGGTTGATCTTGACCATCTTTTGACCATCCAGAATTAGTATACAGGACTTTACTGCAGATTCTGCTTTATTCTGCTTTTTCTGCTTTTCTATGGATAAGATAAAAGCTAGTCAACTAGGAAACTGGGAGCTTTTGTTTCCAACCCATCCTCCATTAGTTTTTATCCATTTTATAGGATTAGCATGTTATTTCCATATCCTTGGCAACTCACTCATGCTTTTTCCAACTCATGAGGTCCTTGATAGATTTGGTAAGTGCTTTAGCCACATATGGGGGTTTGCTATATTTTGGTAAGTCAGCGTTTTTGAGCTTTATGATTTGTTTCCATACAATTCTATTTTCCAATGAGGGATGTACTATTTATGTACACTATTATTCATAATTATTCAATGGAATTATACACACCAATATTCATCTCTTCATTCATGTGATTCAGTCTCTTTTCTTCTCTCTAGTTTTCCTATGTATGCTTGTGAGAATTATTAGTAGCAAGATCTATTTCCTATGCTTCTTCTTAAAATCATTGCTCATACAATTGATCTATTATTTCTACACACCAATTAAACTTTCAAATGCTTTCATACTTGGTTAAAGAGTTCACACTGTTCTTCATAGTGTCTACCTTTTCCAACAACATTTTTGGTTTTCCACCATGTCTCTCACAAAATGATTATGCACATAAATATGCTTTGTATTTGAATAGTACACAGGGTTCTATTCTAGGAAAATTTCTCTTTGACTATCACAATCCAATGTAATAGCTTGTTGTTTAAACTCAATTGTTGAACACAATCACCACAACTAGATTTCCACTTTTCCTGCATGACTATTTTCCATGTATTCAAATTTAGTAGTTGATAGTGAAATGATTGACTTCTTCCTACTCATTCAACTGACTACTATACCAAATTACTTGAAAACATATCCACTAATCAATCATCCATGGTTGAGATCTCCAACCCAATGGGAGTCAACAAAACCATGTATAAATAATTTCTTTTTAGTTTTAGGTTTTCCTTGCCAAGCATATTGCATAATCTGTTGTGCCATGCAAATACCTAAAAACTCTCTTGATTACGGTCTAGTGCTCCCTTCAAGGCAGGTCAATCCATGAAGATGGGTAACACTTTTAGGACAAAAGTGATGATGAAAATTTGATTTTTACTCATTTATTAAATCAAAGCCCTCAAAACTCATATATGCCTTGTGAATTTCAACATGCAATAAAAAACAAATTATAGAGAATTGTGTTGTCTTTCCATACACACATACATATAATTTAATATGTCAAAATTGCATTTAATGAAAGGTTTGTTCTTGTAAATTTTAGGAAAAGTTAACAAGCAACTTATGTGCTCGTAAAATAATTTAATGATAAATTTATAATTTCCCAATAAAAAAATATATGACATTATCTACACAAAATGCACTAGGGAGCACATATTTTATTTATTTATTTACTTTGGAAAAAAAAATATTAATTTTTGAAATTGGCCATTGAAAATTTTAATCACATTTTTACACATTTGTGTGCATACAATTTTTTTTTATTGCTCACAAAAATTTAAATTAAAAAAACACCATTTTGAAGAGGACATGTTCATGTGGGGCATATATATTTTATGATTTTTGTTGGTTGTGTACTTTTTGGGTTGATTTTTCCTTCGCTAATTTGAAATTGTGGATATGGTTTTTAAGTGTAAGTTTGAAACTAAAATTAAAAAATATCTTATGAACTCATAACCCTGTAAATTGTATGCCAATATACACAATTTGTTGACGAATCAATCATTATGAAGTCTTCCACCTAAGGCGCATCCCATGATAGGGTTTATGCATAGAAAAGACACAAATAAAATTAAATATGCAGAAAAGGGGGCTAAAATACTATTTTTAAATCTCTCAATTGAGCTAATAGCTGGATCAAGGTCTTAAAAACCTTGATCAAGGTTTTGAGTTCATTTTTAAATAGCTCAATTGAGGGTTTCTGTGTACTTAATCTAAATGTTTGATTGATCTAATAGCTCAATCAAGCTGGGTTTTATGTGTGACAAAGAGGCTAGTAAAATTAAATATAAAGAAAAGGGGGCTAAAAGACTGTTTTTAAAGCCCTTAATCAAGCTATTATTTGTATCGAGGTCTTAAAAACCCTCTATCGAGGTTTTGAGTGCATTTTTAAGTAGGTCGATCGAGGGTTTAGGTGTGGTTAATATAAAAATCGAATCAAGATATTGTCCATCAACTTTTCGCATTCAATTCATTTGATTTTATTCCCTTTAGCAAAGAGCGCAAATTACCTACCATATTTTTGCATTTACTAAACTCAATAACAAACTGATTGTATAAAAGAAAAGAAAAACTAAAATTTATGAATTATAATACCACTATAATCCTCATAAGTGTTCCATAGTGTACATTTTTTAGGGTTTCCCTCATAGAAATATTTATTGTTTCAAAGGAAACTGGACATTTTTTATTTATTATTAACCAATCGACATAGGAAACAAAAAACATTGAAGCAAGAAACTGAATCATGATCAAATTAATGAAAATGAAATAGGAGAAAAGACCAGAAAAAAAGATAAGGTGAAAATGAGAAACGCTGAGAAAACATGAAGATGAAATAGGAGAAAAGACCCAAAAAAAGAATTAGGTGAAAATGAGAAAAGCTTAGAAAACAATAAGAAGTGGATTGTAATGTCACCTATTCCAATAGCAACACACTTTTTTTTGTGTGCATTTGTTTATTTTGTGGACTCTGTCTATTTACCACAAAATTGTTTTTACTTAAATGAAATTTATGAAATTTTTCATACAATTTTTTTTCAATAAACATGAAAATGGTTATTTCTTCCATAGAAAGAGAAACATAAACAATGAATTTATATCTATTAGCTTGCACATTCATAATCCTTTCCTGAAGGAAATAACTAATCCCTTTGTAGAAGCAACCAGAACTGAACTATCATTTCATTAAATAACAACACTACAATACATAAATGTTGTTACTTATATATAATTTATTTTAGAAAATATGTCGAACAATCCCATGCACCACCCAACCAAATAATAGAAGAGACACTTTATCTCTTTTTCTTCTATCAATCACCCACGAGCTGAGTCATGGTCCCTAGACTAGACTTTAAGGGTTTTTCAGTTTCACACTTTGTCTCAAGATAGAAGACACACAAAACATAAAAATATATATTTCACCTCCCAGTACTCACAACAATGAATTCATGGATTTTATGTATCTACTATTCCAATATTCAAGAAATAATTGCCATCCTTTTAATGGTTCCAAGTATACAATTAGCACTCATGATTTCAATGTATACAAACAATACTACCATCTTAACACTTCCTCTGCTCATCAAAACTTTGGTGCTCATTTAATGAATTGGGTCACACTTGAAAAAAATGGTCATTTGTAACACATAGATACCAAAAGTTGTCCACTTCTCTCAAATTTTTTCTTATCATTGTGTTCTTTTGGTGTCTTGTCTTGTTGTTGAAATTGATAGAGATAGAGAATGGGAATTGGATAATAATTTCTCTCTTTTTGGAAACTTGTTTCTTTGTTTTTTATTTTCTTTTGTTTATTAAATTTAGTTAATTTTCTTTAGGTTTTGTATAGAGGTTCCACCTAGAATTTAGTTAGAGTTTTAGCTAATTAAATTTACTTTTATGTTTGCCAAAGTTTTAAGTGTGTCATTGAATCACATAAGTTTATAGAATTTCCTAGTCCTATAGGAACCATGACCCCACATTAGTTTGGATTTTCCAATTAATTATCAAAAGATGATTTAGTAATCCTTATGCAAAAATCCATCCAGTTGATAGTGCAGAAAACAAAAAGACAAAAAAACCTGACATTTTCAAGATGTGCACCACATGGCTAGGAAGAAACCTAAGCGTGAACCGTGCTGCAAGTAGACAGAAGGACATGCGGCCATTGTTCATAGTTTTTTCCATGGTACCTCCTCGATAGGATAAGTGTAACCTAAAGATGCTGGTTGTGTGGGCTCATCTGATGAAGTCACCAAACTTCCATTGGATGTAGCCATGTCTTCATCACTGGAGCTATTCTCTACCTCCACGGTTCCTGCAGATTGTTTTTTGGTGGGCAGAGGAGAGGTTTTCCTCGTGAAGACTGGGTTGGACATAAATTTGCATGCAAAGCTATGGATGGTTGACAATGTGGTGGGGGAATGGAGTAGGGTGAAGGAGCTGAAGTGGTGGCTGGGGCAGTAGGAGAACTAGGAGGAGCTTGTAGTGCAACAGCTTGAGGGCCAGGAGGTGTATCTGCTTGATGAGTCGGCGCCGGTTGAAGAGGAGGCATAGGGGGAGCAGGAACCAAGGGGTTGAGTTTGAGGACCAGGTGCTTGAGGATATTTTTAAAGATCTAATAGTTATGATGGTGATCCACTGTTCGTCCAGCTGCACCAAGTGCCCCGGACAATTCATCCTCCCAATCTAGAACAATTCTCTGCACTTCCTCTGGAATTTCCAAATCAAATATATTGTTGTTGGCTTGATCTGAGAGAGGTATTTTTCCTTCTGCTCGTGCATTATGGCCACACCCCCTGCGGGGAGTGCCCCTTTGTCTTCTAGGCATGGTTGGAGGAGCATAGTAGGGTGAAGGCACTCCTAGGCAGGGTAAAGGCATGCCTGAGCAGGATTCTGGGAAGATGGACTCGAGCGATGGAGAATGACACCATAACACAAAGAGACAATGGAGCGTGAAAGTGGAAAGCTAAGAGAAGGAAGGTGAGACTAGGACTCAGAGCAACAATGGCGCCCTCTGTGGAATGCAGAGCAATAGTGAGGAGCAGGTAAAACCAAGAGTCGACATCCTCCGCAATGAATGGCGCTTGTGCGAATTTAGGCTGCTAGGAGGTTTATTAATGGCGCCTGAACAGAGATGAGACAGCCTAGTCCCATCAACTAACTGAGAAACATCCACGTCTCCCATGACATTTAAGGCCCATTGTGATGGCATGGACAGTGGGCTATGCTTGGCCTAGAGAGGCCTCGTCAACCTCCACGTTAGCACGATTCACACCTGCATCTGGGGAAAAAAAAGTTTGATAAGTTAGAATTGTTGGCAAATGTTTATTTATTTCCATGAATCATCCTTACAAGAGGCAATCGTGCATGAAATTTCACACAGAAAATGATAGATCATGAGACTTGGATTGTAAATTACTTCCTTGGGATGGATGTTGGAAGAAAATGTGAAAATACACTTAAATTTAAGATAACAAATTAGTTAATAAATTTAAAATGAAATGATTGCAAAAATATTTAATAATTAGTTCATTAAAACCAACTAACAAATTTAGTTTTGTGGGTCCATTTGTAAACACTGAATCACTCCATTGAATACAACCTTCACAAAGTTCATTTGAATTTTAGTTGTGTACTACTCCATGTACACTAGATATTGTAAAATTGTTAAATATATGTAATAGCACTCATTTCCTTTTAAAATACATTGTAGTTTTATGGCCTCTTAACATAAGAAAACTTTAATAAATTTGGTAATTTAATTTTCAATCAAAACCTTTATATATATAAGAGGAGTTAATTTTATAAGTTTTAATATTTTAATGAATAAGTTACATCAATTAATTTGATATTTTTCCAATTCTAAAACAAGTTGAATATATATACAATGTTCTTCCAACTAAATTATAAACTATCAGGAGTATTGTTTTTTTTACTATTAAATAAGTTTTAATACTTAAAAGCTATTATTAACATTAAACTCAAGCATACTTAATCAAATAGTTAACAACAAGATACAATTTAATTTTACATTATTAAAATGAAACATAGATAATACACTCAAATAGTCAAACATCTTCAAGAATAAGAAGGATGTGGGTACTAGTAAACACCTTGCACCACTTTAAATAAGTTTAAAAATTGTAATTTATATTAAAATCAAATATAGTTAACATAATGAACTTAATTTATTTAAAATATATAATTTATATTGAAATTCAAAGCATAGTTAACATAAAAATAAATCTAATGTAGGTTACTAAATTTTATTATTTTAGTGTAAAAAGAGGAATTTGTATTGCTATATGTTCATTTATTATTATATTAAAAGTCTCCTTATGTTATTGCACAATCTTAAAATGAAAGTGGACATGTATTAAATTAATTAATTAACCTCTACTTATGTTATGATCGAGTTAAACAAGTAGAAATCAAATAAGATATGCATTAATAATTTCTTAGTATACATATGGAATACAAATCAAATTCGATATTATAGTAATCTCTAGAATATAACTATGAAGAGATCACACAAGTGAGAAGTGTATTTGACTTCAAATTGAATGACTTGAAAAATATAATAAATTTGAACATGACCCCAAGTGGACTTGGAGTGTATTTCATTGCATCACAATAAGTTCTATGAGATCTAGGTAAAGTTACTTTTGGGTTAAGACTGGATAAAGGAATAAAATAATAAAAAAATCTTGTAATTTTACTATGAATTGGTATTAGGAATGGCCAATTTGGACTTGGATGCTCAAGGTAAGTGGAACTACAAGACTATGTGAACAATATGCACATGAAACACAAATTTACAACAATATTGTTGCATGGTCAAATTGGGATTGAGGATATCTTAAAACAACAGTGGAAGATGCTACAATGATAAAGGAAGCCACATAATGCTAAGAAAATAACAAAATCATAGCTAATGATGAAATGTGAAATTGGTAGAGGCCATGAATTGGGTCAACTAGGATGTGAAAGCATAACTCCATTCTATGCAAAGGAGTATTTCATTTCATCACGATGAGTTCTATGAAGTCTAGGTAAAGTTACTTTTGGGTTAAGACTGGATAAAGGAATAAAATAATAAAAAAATCTTGTAATTTTACTATGAATTGGGATTAGGAATGACCAATTTGGACTTGGATGCTCAGGGTAAGTGGAACAACAAGACTATGTGAACAATATGCACATGAAACACAAATTTACAACAATATTGTTCCATGGTCAAATTGGGATTGAGGATATCTTAAAACAACAGTGGAAGATGCTACAATGATAAAGGGAGCCACATAATTCTAAGAAAATAACAAAATCATAGCTAATGATGCAATGTGAAATTGGTAGAGGCCATGAATTGGGTCAACTAGGATGTGAAATCATAACTCCATTCTATGCAAAAGAGTGGGAAAGGAGAAAAATTATCAACTCATCTCTTGTTATTACATAGAATAATTTTTTAGTGGTGAAAAGGGATATATATGTGTATATATATATATATATATGTACATATACATACATACATACATACATACATACATACATACATACATACATACATACATACATACATACATACATACATATATATATATATATATATATA